>JASGAU010411792.1:0-24666 GCA_030220045.1 Australoheros facetus
TTTCTTCATTTTATATTTAAGCCCTTCATAAATCCTATTGACTACACTCTATTCACCAATATAAGCAAAGACATTACAAATAAAAGCACACAGAAACATCAAAAATCACTTTTTGGCACAACACCGGTGAGGTGAGAAGATCCGGAATTCCCATCACTAGTGAGGACAGAGGGAGGAGTCAAAGCAGCAGAATAGAATGAAACCAGACTTCCTGTCCATTGTGTTCTTAGTGTGTTGCTGTGGGTGTGATGTGTGCATCACTTCATTACATCACAGTTATTTCCTGTTTTCATCATGTGTATTTGATAATTGTATTAAAATATTTGATTAAAACTTTCACCTCGGTGAGGTTAGTTCACCTGCCTCTCACATTTATGATGCTTCCTGTGACCTCATTACTTTACAGTAGCCGCTTTTCCACAGATGGGTTCCGGTGCCGGTGGCAGTATTTGAACCGTTCATAGGTTTTTCCACCACGAACGTACTCGGTGCTCGGCCAAAAAAACAGGTTCAGCTCGGGCCCTGCAAGCTAGCTGGTCTGGTGCGTGACGAAAGCGGCAGCACACAGACGCTGCAGTAGTTTGGTCTGGACCGTAAAATGTGTTCGCAACACAAGACAGGGGAGCGTGTTCTCCCACGTTTGCGCTCTTCGGCTTCCGTGTCCAGACGAGGACCCGCCCACACTCAGGAGTGGTTCGCAAGCGCGGTGGAAACCCGGCGGTGGAAAAGGGGTAAGTGTAAACCTGCACATAATGCTTCTGCCAAACTTCACTTTGTGTAAATCAGCACATTTACAGCATTTTCATTGATCAAACGAGCCTCTTTAACCAGCATTCAATGATTTAAATATTGAAGGCTTTTTAAAATTGTTTCCATTTTGTTCAGCTGATGAGATTTAACGCAGTTTGTCCTCACCCTGACTTCAGTGATTAGATCACTCACTCCATTCTCCCCAACAAACATACTGGCCTCTGAGGTCTTGTGATCAGGGCCTACTGCTTTACCCCATACGAGGCTGAAAACTAAAGGAGACAGAGCTTTTGCAGCAGCGGCTCCCCGTCTGTCTCCCTCTGGATTCGGTTTGTCTTTTAAAAAAACAGCTAAAACTTTTTTTCCTGCTGTTGTGAAACTCTTTGTGATATTTGTCTTGAGAGGTACTATATAATGATCAGATCTCTCTTTAAATTATCTTCATGTCATGGATTTTTGTCATATCACTTGTATAGCACAATACTCTCTGACATCACTAATCGTTTGCATTCTTCCTCTGTGGTGCTTCTCCAGCTTTCACCACAGCCTCTTTCAGTTGCTGTTGGGGGGGCTTCAGTCTCCTCTTGAGCAGCTAAAATGCTCTGCAGGGTTGAAGTCTGCAGACTGACCAGGCCAGTCTGAAACCTTCCACTTCCTGCCCCTGATGAGCTCCTGTATGTTCATAAGATCACAACAAAGTATCTATTTTCTATAACATGTCATCATAATGAACTTATGTTGTTGAATAAATAATTTTTTTATTAAAAAATGATGAACAAAGTGATGATTGTGGCTCGTTACATTTGTGATTATAAATCTACTAACTGTTATTATTGCTGGTAATATGAATCACTTGGAGTGAAACCATATGAAAACACATGAAGGCCTGTATAAATAAATAATACATGAAATGATTCCGTATCAGAAAGTTTGATAGTTCCTCTCGATAAATGAGTTCCTGCGAAAACTGAAGCATAAAATAATAAAAACATGAAATAGTGACAGCAGGCGAATAATGCCGCGTTGCGCCACAGGAGCGCAGTACCGCTCTTTACTGAAGTCCTCCAGCTGTTGCTCTTTAACAGGTATGACCGGTGACGTCAGTAAGGTGACACCCACCTCTCCTCCTCCGGTGTGTTGTAAGCAGCTCCAGCTCAGTTCCCGGTGGAGATTTTTCCGGTTAGGAATCTTTAGCTTTAGCCGCTCGTATGTTCGGCTGATTTATGTCTCGACCATGAAACTCTGCGTCTGCGCTCTGAGGCTTTGCTCCCTCTGAGAGGCCCGGAGGACTTCAGCGTAAGTGTCCAAACTTTACTGTGGATTTGTCCTGCTTGCGTGCGCTGACGCTGCTTTCGCACTGATTCGCTGCACCTCCGTGGCTTCAAATCCACGGAGCGGAAATGTATGCACTGGATGGGGGTGGCTTTCCTTTTTGGAAACATGTTGCATGTTGTTGTAGGAAAAGCTGGTGTTTAAGCCCAGTGAAGGGCGAACGCTGACCGGAGGGACTGAATGCTGGAAAGAAAGATTCATTCATCGACAGTCTGGCCGCAGCTACTGTCAGCGTGGCTCAAGGTCGACGTGTCCCGCCCTGTGGGGAGCTACTGTAAACAGACTGCAGTACACGGCACCAGATATCCACGGAGGGGGCAGAAAACCGTAAATCACAGCACCGGGGAGGCTGCTGAGAGGTCCCACTGGTTAGATTAAATCAGTCCATCATGAATTGTGCGAAGTGTGAAGAGAGCTGCAAATGCAGGCTTCCAACATCCAGCCTTAACATCTTTAAAGATAACAGTAGTTCTCAGCTGTTCATTTGTCGGCACGCTGTATCCCATTCCCTACTGAATTCATTCAGCAAGTTATTCCACTGTGGAGGTAAATTATAGGTGAAGGGGTCAGAGGTGATGATGTGGTGTGGGACAGGTATGGTGTTAAGGACAGATGGTGGTGGTTTTTGCCAAAAGGATGGAAACATGTATATGAAGAAGAGGGAGGAGCATAGAGTGATGTATAAGAGTGGAGGAACGTGCACATGTGTGGAAGAAGGCACAATCTGAAAGAGATAAGCGTGTCTAAGGTGGCGTCAGAGGATAATGTGAAGGAAGACAGAGGCACGGATTCAAGGGTGGAAACCGAAGAAGGACAAATGTTGCACAGAGTTAGAAGTTGAGCCAGGCTCTGGGTGGCATGGAATATTATGGTATGGCTTACAGTGTGTTGTATGTGAGGCTGGACCTGCACTGATTGTTAGGCAGCAACATCAAGCTAGAAAGGATGTGCAGCAGGTTAGGGTGGTTAAGTACAGAGATGGGAATGTGCTAACGAGTGAAGGGAGTGTGTTGAGAAGTTGGAAGGAGTACTTTGGAGCTGATTAATGAAGGCAGTGAATGAGGAAGTGCAGAGGATTAGTAAGGAGGAAGTGATGGCAGCTGTGAAGATGAAGAGTGGAAAGGTGGTTGGTCCAGATGACAAATCTGTTGAGGTATGGAGATGTTGAGGAGAGAGCGCAGTGGACTCTTTGCCCAGACTGTTTACCATAAAGAAGAAGATTGCAGTCTTCAGAACCCTCAAAGTATACTGACACAGTGATCCATGTATTTTTTTCTTCAGTATAGACATTTGTTGTTGACATCAAATAACCCATTGATGAAAAGAGACCAGCTTGAGCTTCTCCTCGTTATTTAAATTCAAATATCATAAAAAAAAAACCCTGTTTCCAGGAAGGTTGGCATGTGTAAAACAGATATTTATCAATCAGAGGATACAGTGACCCATCTGTATACAAGGGGCCAGGCTGGGGGAAAAAAGGCTAAGTGGGTGTTAGCTTTGGGTCCTCGAGCTGCAGTCACATTAAAACACACATCGTTCTGTTGTGGAAACTTTGTGGGGTTAAGAACACTTCTGAAAACCATCACTGCAGCCACAACTCCACCAGGCAAAGAAACCAAAGGAGGCCAGATAGAAAGAAGATCCAGGGACAGAGCAGCCTCTCTGGGCCTGAGCTCATTTACGATGGACTGAGATGAAGTGAAAAGCTTCCTGTGGTCCGAGTGATCCAAATCCAAAACTCTGTGGCAATTTTGTCCTCCAGGCTAAAAAGCAGATAGATAATAAGACCACTGAACTTATTATGGGCACACAGTTCAAACTGTGTTTGACCACACAGTGTCACACCACCAGGCCTTCAATACTCATACATGATGAGAATTTCTGTCAGTGTAACTTCAAACTTCAAACTCAACGAAACCAAAGGGAGAACCTCATTATAGCAGCACTGAGTCAGTGTGACGAGGGAGAGCGCCACATTTACAGTGACAATCATGTAAAAAATCACCCCAACAAAACCAACTCAAGATGCCAATATTTGATATAACATTTGATTGAGTTTTAATTTGTTGCAAAAATATACAAAAATATACAAAAATAATTTAGGCTGGATTTCCTCTTGATGCCCTTTTTGATTCCCAGATTTTGAACCAGTGCACTAAATTCTGCTTTAATTTACAGTTTTCACATCTATTGGCCAACGAGGGGAGGAGCATCATCCATCAGTCCATGATGTCCTCCAGATGTAGGAACGACCTGTGCCGAATATGTGGCGGGAATCTCCAGGGAAACCAACGGCGATGGCTTTTTGGGGGCCAGAATAAGAAGCCTGGTCAGCCTCGGACCCCGACAGGGTCCCTGAGGGGCAGTAGCCTGTCCCAGTCCTCACAGAGCAGCCCCTGGGGTGAGTATGGAGCTGAAGGAAAGGCCTGAATTCTGCAGTAATTTTAAGGTAAGAATGAACATGTTTTTTCTCTTCACAGGCAGCACAATCTCTCTGGGTTCCTCTGTTTCTCTCTCCAAGTCCCTGTTGTCTGTGAACTCCCCCTCCAAGAGCATGGATCTGCTTGCAGTGTTGACCCACATACTGGGGCAGTATGTACCACGGGGCAGCGGGCAGTGCGAGTTTGTGTGTGGGAAATGTGTGTGCCTCCTTGAACAGGTGTTCAAGTTTGACACAGTCATAGCCAGGGTGAGGGTGCTTTCGTCCGAGCGCCTTCAGAAGCTGATGCAAGAGAGAGATAAAATGAGGCAGTGGGTGCGCCAAAGCTACTGCCAGAGGCACCCGCAGGACTTTCAGAACAGAAGCAGCACCAGCGAGGAGGATGGCGAGGCGGAGAAGGAAGGATACCGGGAGATGCTCAAGGAGAATATGGCGCTCTCCGAGTATGAGTGCTGGTCTGAGAAGTGGGACACGTGTCCATATTTTATCAAGACGGGTAAAAGATGCAGAAAAGGGAAGGGATGTGAGGGCTGCGATTCCTTACGGGTGTCTGACTCGGATTATGAGTCTGTCTGTGGGGTTCCTCGTCATATGCCTTTTCAACCCTTTTCCCCGTTGTCCCGGGACAAGTCCCAGAGCATGCCCCTCCACTGGCAGAGGGGGCCGTCAGTCAGCTCCAGCCCAGCCTCACTGGCAGGGTCTAGTCTCTCGTTACGAGCACCTTCCCGCACTGAGTCCACTCAGTCTCTCGACTCCCTGGATGGGAATGACCCGTTTGAGCCAATGAGTGATCAGTCAGTCAGCTTCATGCTGAAGGAACTGAGAAGTATCGGAGGGAAGCCGGTCAGTTCGCCATCAGGGAGTAGGATCCCCGTCCTGGGCAAAAGGGATAGGAGGGACTTGGGAAAAATCGGGGAGACCGCATCACCCAGAGTGACCAGGGTGCTGAACTTTGTGGATGTGGCGAATGGAGGGGATGAAGAGGATGGGGATGTCCTAACAGAGCTGAGGGACGAGTTCATGCCACTTCATCGAGAGGTGAGTGTGCCAAAGAAGATTACGCAGGATTGGCTGAACTTTGACCAGGTGCTGTGTGTGCTTCAGTCTGTAAATATTGACAGTACGCTGCAGTAGTTCATCCAGGAACAGCTGCAGGCTGTCCAGCAGTCCAACATGATCAGAACTGCACATTTTACTTTTGTTTCTTTATCTTTTGGTATTTCAGAGCACTGCAGCCAGAGCTCATCATGGTATCTGGCATCTAAAAGGCCAACTCGACCAAGCTGCGTCCCACATCAGGACCCTGGAGGCTGAGCTCAAACATGGGAGAAACAAACCAGAGGAAGTCAACGGCTCACAAGACTGGGCTCCTGTGAGCTGCCGTTTTCTTCTTTGTGTATATATATATATATAATCTTTTTAACAGAACGTAGCTCCCAGTTTGAAAAATGAAGCAAGTTTTAGTTTCAAGCTTTAATGTAACATGATGCTCATTTGATAAATGATGGTCCTGTTTTTATTCAAATGGATGATAAAGCAGAATGTGATTACTTCGGCAGTTTCTTAGTATTAAAAAAAACAGCTGCTTACGCAGAAGAAAATCCAACAGCAATTTTCTGACATCATTTCTATGAAAACAAATGCAGAGCCAGCGATTGGGTGCTTAGAGTGACATCAGTGTGAAACATTTTAAAGTGTTGGTTGAAGATAATTCTAGACTTCATGTCCCAGTTAAATAAACCAGGTTAGTGTGTTTCACAGTTACAGCCTTTCACGGCGTCACAGCAGAATCTGAGCAGGACTGCAGGGTTGATGCTGATTCTCCATCAGTTACTGTAGGACATCAGTGGCTTCTGTCTGCACTCCTGGAATGAATATTGTTGCAGGATCCACTCTGAATGTTTCATCAGAACCTAGTTTGTTTCAGACAGAAGACGATCTAAGAGGCTGCATAAAGGCCCAGTATCAGATAAAGATGCATTATTTTGACCTGGAATTTATGCAAAGCTCTAACAGTAGAGTCCAAGAAAAAAACAGAGCTTGAATTGAGCAGAAGAAATAAAAATGAGCTCTCTTTAAACTGACCTGGGACCTGGACTGGCTAAATCAAAGTATGAACTTCTGTAGATGCTAATGTGAGCTAAGAGCTATTTTGATCAGCTGTCACAGCAGGTGATTGTCTCCGAGCGTTTTCCTAAGAAGAAAAACGGGTTTGTTGTGACACAGCAGCTGCTCTGTCCACACAGCTCTGTGAGTGCTCAACAAGTACAAATACAGCTTTATGAAAGGAATGGAGGGTGGACTGTTTTGTGCCTGCGCAGGGTGTGCCCATATTTCCTCATTTTCAGATGCACATAGAGACGCACAACACAACACAAATGCACCCACAGCCTTCCTGAGGAATCCTCCCCAACCGGTGGAGTTTGCCCCAGGCTCAGCAGTCTCATGATAGAGGATATCATTAACCAGCCTCATGACCTGATCCCTGTCAGGGCGAGTGCCGCTCTGCTCACACGATGAACATTAGAAATAATTACTGTCAAAGTTCTGAGAACAGCAGCAGGCTCAAACGTGCTGTTTAAAGTTTGGTGTTTAATCACTAAAGAAAATAAAAGCAGCAACTTTTCTAACATGGGAATCAAACGGGTCACAAGAGGCTCTAAACTCTCCAGGCTCTTTCTGTTTGCTGCTCCCTTTAAGCACATATTTATAGTCTGTTATTAATACCCATCTTTTTTCATAATGCCTGTTTTGTTTTGTGAAAGCTTTGCTGCTGAGCTGTCCCAGGCAAATCCAGAACCTGCTGCTTATCTCTCAGCCCCACAGATTTCTGCTGCCCTTTGGTTATTGGCTCAGCAGCTGAGTTTGTTTGTTTCCACAGGTGGTGACAGGTGGTTGTTTTTAATGAAAGCAAAGAAAATCCATCATCAGACTGTCGAACATGAAAATGAGCACAGAGTTCATCGCTGCTGCTGGATGAGCAGCTGTTTGCTGACATGTTTGTATCATTTAAAGGGGGCTCATTGATCATTGATCAGATGAAACTGAGTCTTTGAATGATGTCGAAGAGGCTGAATCGCACACAGCAGACTTTAATACTAAACTCTGGTCAAACTGTTCACTGCTTAAATCTACTTATTAATTCTTTTATTAAGTTATTTCTGAGCAATTTAAAGATACTAATTATGGCAACAACCAGCGATTATTTTCATTATTGATCAATCTGATCAATTATTCAGGAAGTTTCCCTGTTATAACTTCCCAGATTTCCAATATGATGATTGTGTGTGTGTGTGTGTGTGTGTGTGTGTGTGTGTGTGTGTGTGTGTGTGTGTGCGCGCGTCTACAGCTTACAGCATCAGGTGTGGATTGATTATTTTTTTGGCGCACTGAAATCATTTTTGATTGATTGATTAATCAGATGAACTTATGTTTTGTAATCGTTGGCGCGTCACTCACAGCTCTGACAGGTTTCAGTGATGAATCTGGAGAAAATCAGGCTTCCCGTATTTATTTTATAATTTTCCTCTTTCAGTAAACATTTAAATAAGTAAACAGTAATATAAGGAAACTCTGTGGGATTGGGCGATTTCATGGACGCAACAAAACTGAGCCAATAATCTCCACAATAACCAATAATAGAAACAGCTGTTGCCTTAAACCCTGTCAGTAGGTCCTGGAGTCTAAAGCACTTCTAAATGAAGCTGTGTGTTCTCCTCTGTCCTCCAGCAGCTCCAGGAGGAGGGTGGCAGCTCCCTGCTGCAGAGCCTCGGTCTCTCCCTTCAGAGCCGCGAGCGTCTGATCCAGGTGGGTGAGGCGGACCGGACTCACGGCGGGCCAACCTGCCGCAGAGGCGCCGACTCCAACGCCTGCTGTTGTCTGTCTTGTGTGTGTTTGCTGTGTGTGCTCAGCATGGCTGCAGAGAGCTGTGATCACGTCTGCTGGTGCATGTTCATACTTGTTAGGATGATGTTTGTGGACACTCAGCTGAAAAAGAGGACCGTCCCATCATAGAATTTCTTACCTGAACAAAAAGGTGATCGGATGGTCGTAGATCTGTTAAAGAGAGTACTGATATTTTCTGTTAAAGGTCACAGCGTGTATCGTGTTAGATTAGCACAGACTGGAAGAAGAACATCCACGTAATAATCTGGCTTCAAATGTGCTCGTGGACAAAAGCTTCGCCTATTCCAGGCTCACCTGGGCTAACACACTGCTAGCTGCAGCTTACCTGCCGTACAGATATGAAAACTTACAATGGTGCCAATCTTTCCTAACTTTTCTTTTCCAGCTTTATATCTAACTTTTCCCAAGAAACCAAATATTCCTAAACCCCAAAATATCAAACTCTTTCTAAAAAGCAGCTACACAAGCTGTTTAATGCAGCAGCCATGCAGACAACAAATCTGTGCTGCAAAGGAGAACGTGTTCCCAGTGCTGCACAGCAGCAGCATCAATACTGTGACACTATCACAGACAGTTTCTTTGTAGATCAACCTCCTGGTGATCCACACCTTTACCTCCTTTAGACGAGTTGTGGTTTGAACAGATTTGTCCGTCTGGCTGCTCCTCATTGCTCTGGTTAGAACTCTGTAATCATTTTGCTTTAAAAACTTGCTGTAATGCTCACTTGGACATCCACATATGAAGCATGCAGTAAAAAATGTGCTTCCTGAACATGAATGTGCAGACAGAGATTTCCTGTCTTCCAGGAGTGTGTGGCTCTGATCGGCAGGCTGTGTGTGGAGGACGGAGCAGGGACCGAGCTGGCCAACAGGCTGATGGAGAAACTGAAAGAGACTCTCTCTGAGAACAAGGTGAGAGCTGCCGCTGCTTCTGATAACACATAATAACCACTCAGCATAAGCAGACACACGCATTTTTGCTGATGTCAGTAAATGGGAGAGGCTGGATGGGTTGTTTTTTTTAATAACCTTGGTTCTATTTTGGGTTCAATTTGAAGTTTTTTTCCTGTTGATTAACTGATTGTTTGGTAAATGCGACACATTTTCTGATCTTCAGACTGCTCTGGAGACTCTGAGGTCTGAGGTGGCTGAAGAAGAGAAGAGGGCGGAGAAGGAGATGGCGGCTCTGAGGAAGGCCGGGCGAGACAGAGAGCGAGACCTCGACACCCTGAACACTGTGCTGCAGTGCAACCAGGATATCATCAATGTAAGGGGGGCATGCTGCGCCGGCCGCAGGGGTGGCCTCCTGCACCTTTTTCTTTCAGCTGCGCCTCTGCAGTTCTTCCAGGAAATCGATGGGAGGACCTGACCTGGTTACAGGTGTAGCACACCTGTGCAGGATGGACTCGGGGACTATGAAACAGTCCTGAGGCGTCCTGCATACTGATCTGCTGACTGTTTGGTTATTGCCATCTAAAGACAATGCGTGGCACAGTTTTTAGCTGGGTTCTGATAGCATGCACACATTTAAAGCCTCGAGCTTCGTGCTGAATGCAGTTCTCTCTGTTTTTGTCTCAGGACCTGCGGGTGGCTCTGGGGGAGAAGGAGCGGCTGCTGAAGGAAGTGGAGAAAGAGCGGGAACTGTGGAGACAGAGGGACGGGGCCCTCGCTGCTGTCCTGCAGGAGAAGGAGGCTCTGATCCACACCTTCAAAGAGCAGCTGGTGAACTTTCAGAAAGGGATGGAGGTGATTCATCTGCAGAGAAATCTCTCTCTGAACATTATCCTTTTAGCATCCTGCAGCCATTAAACATGCGTCTCAGTCTCCCTGAGTTACCAGCAGCACTCACGGCAAGGGAACATAGCCAGGAAAAAGCCTGTTCACCATAACTGTTAGGGCACGCTGTAGTCTAACACTGAGCACAGCAAAAAGCTCACATCATAACAGCATCTCAGACATTCATACTTCAGCAGTGCAGCGAGGGCAGTCTGTCTCAGATCGCTCTCTTTATTGGAGCAGTTTGTCGGAGCCGGGTGTCCTTTGTATGTGTGTGAACACAAAGACACCCACCAAGCATCAGCATGTTGGTATAATTATGAGATATTATTCCCCCATCGGCTTAAATGCAGGGGTCCTTTCCTGCCCGTCTCTCCCTCTGTGGTGTTATTAGAGATAAAGTGACTGACGTTGGTTGGATGGACTCTGCAGTCCTGCCTCTGCACCGGCCTCAGCTGAGGTCTCTCAGTAAATGCTGCCTTCAGTGACCACAAACATGTCATTTTCTTCCAGCAGTCTGAAGGGGGCGTGGCTGAGCTAGCAGCCTTGTTGAGGGATCAAGAAGAAAGCAGCGCCACCTTGTGCCAGGAGGTCACCAAACTTACTGCGGCCCTGCAGGAATACCAGGACATGGTGCAGGTGGGAGATCAGCCCGAGTTCATTCAGAAAAGCAAAAAGCAGCTGAGTTTGTGAGGACTTCCCTCTTTCACCTGTTTGTTCTGCACTCAATCAGACTTTGATAGTTTATAATAGAAAACCAGTTTTTAGTGACACCATTTTTAGTGAAGGTGTCGTCATGTTTTCTTTCTTTTTTACAGACTGAAGAAACATCGTTTAGTGAACAGGATGTTTTCCAGCTGCTGGTTGTTGCTTCATGTTTACCTGACAGTGTGCTTATATAAAACTGTGTATTGTTCCTTTATTAGAAAATGCTCTTAATTAATGCAGACAGGAAGCCCGCTCTGAATCAGATTCAAATCCAAGAGGTGAGGGCTCACAAAACCTCTCCTCCTGCTTTTTGACCAGAGTCAGCAGGAGAGTCACAGGCAGGCGGCGTCCTCTCTGACGGCTCAGCTCCGGGACGCTCGGCGGGAGCTGAGGGAGCAGGAGAAGGAGAAGAAGGAGGCCGACAGAGCCTGGCAGGCTGACGGGGAGGAGCGAGAGCGAGGGGAGAGGAGGCTGAGGGACAGCCTGGAGAAGAGGGACAAACTCATCGAGGTAAAGTCCTTCTAGCGGCACTTCATGCCGCTCTGCAGTATTTTAGACAGCATTTGGAAGCCCTTCAAACCTGATTTAAAATAACGGCTTTAAAACTTTGTTGATTTCGTGCCAAAATAAGCTTTTTATCCCCAGGAAGAGGTGCTGCAGCTGCACATGTATCACATGGGATTCATTAGCAGCTGAATAGGTTACAGGCTAATTCAGCTCATGGAGGCGCAGTAACTATTGTGAACCTCTACTGTGGAAATATGATTGGCTCAAATGTTCTCAGCTGCTGATCAGGTCTTTAGAGGCCATGTTTGCTGTGGCCGAATCCCCCATAGATCTCGTCCTTTATGATACTTCCTGTTTCTGTTCAGTATTTATTGTTGGGGACATATTAAGAGGAATCAGTGAAGACTGAGCACCTGATACAGCATCTAAGATTTGTAGAGGAGAGCGCTGCTGCATTGTTAGTGACTCCACTAAAGCACCTCTTCCCCTTTAAGCTTGACCGAAATATTGCAGAGTTCTGGAAACGGAGCTCATTTATTGAGTTTGTGAAAACTCCTGTTTGTGTTTCCACATCAGCTGAAGGATCATGAAGCGGAAATGTTTTTTTTTTTGGTTTTTTTTGCTTAGTACTTGAATTGAAATATTCTATCATGGTTTAGTTGTTCTCAGTATTGTTCATCACTGCATAAAGACCACAGAACTAACAACGAACTGAAGGCAACTGACTGACATCTTCATTTTTAATTTTTTTTGTTTAAAAGCAAATCCTTTTGGAGGCTGAAGAGCGCGACCGTCTGTTCAGAGAGCTGCAGCAGAACCTGCAGAACAAATGGGAACCTGTGACCGCCGTCAAACACACACTGTGATGGAGGAGGAGGAGGAGGACTGATGCAAACTCGCTGCACGAAGATGGAGGACCATGTTGCACTTGTGGCCTCCTGAACATATTTATTGTGGTGCACATTTATTTATTTTCTCCTGACACATTAATGAGGCTGAAGGAAAGTGGGATTGTCCTCCGGTGCTGCTTTTCTCTCTGGAGTGAGACGGTGTGATTGTTTTCTGGACGGGGAAATCTCAGGTCTAGCTTCTCGTAGCTGGCCGTTTAATACTTGATTCAAAAATGACTAAATTACTGTATACAAATAATTTTGAATGTAACGGGGAGTGAGATGATTTCAAGCAGCAGAAATGTCTCTGAATGGTTGTTAGAGGACGTGAGGATCAGGACAGGAGCGGGTACGATATTTCTTTAAAACGATTTTTGTCCTGATTAGAATCTTTAAAGCTCTTTAATCATTTTTTTTATTTTTAGAATAAATCTGCCTGTTTTTGTGTTACAGTGCTGCAGTTGCACTCTGTAAACGTACAACCAAAGAAATGATTTGAACTGCTTTCATTTTCTTTAAATGTCTCTTTTCTTTTTTTTCTGGACTTATTTTTAATCTTTAGTGTTTAGTGTCTCGTATTGTTAGTCTTACTGTAAGAGACTTTTTCCCCCTTTTAGCTCAAGAGGATTAAACACTGATCCAAATCACTGAAATCTGCAGTCCTTTTATTTCACTTTCAAACTTCTGTATTTCAAAATGTTCGTTCTTAAAGGGACATTTCACCCCATAATCAAACCTCAATATTTTTCCTTTGGCCTGTCTTATTTATCCATCCACTGCTAAAAAGATTAAAGGACCCCTTTTTAATCAGCATCAGCATCAGAGTTTAGCATCAGTCAGTAAACCTCTGTGATACCGATGTGGTCAGTAAGTATCAGAGGGGGGGTGTTCATTGGGAGGGGGGCAATGAGACAACACCCAAACAAGAATGGTTTCACAGGTGGAGGACACTGAAATTTTGTCCTCCTCATCTTTTCTGACTGTTTTTCACTAGTTCTGCATTTGGCTAGGGTCAGAGTCACTGCTGGTAGCATGAGGTCATACCTGGACCCTACTGTTAGGTAAACAGGTTTTTTTGTGAAGGAAGACACCTGAAACACTTTAATTAAAAAAGTAAAACATTTAATATATTAAAGGATCAGAAAAAATACACACATGCATGCAGGGACTCAGAGGAAGAGACAGGCCTGTGTGAGCTCTCTCTCTCTCTCTGAGCCCGTGTTCGTGTCTAACCAAACATTTTTATACACATTATCTAAGCATAAACAATCTCTGGGTGCTCTGAGTTGACCTTCGTCATTCAGTCTTATTCTGGCTGGTTTTTCATGACTCCGATTCCTCTCAGTCATGAGCACATCTTCTTCCTGATGTTCTAATTTAATCAATAGAGAAATCTCGTCCAGATTAATGACAAAACATGGTGACGTTGGCGATGTTCTAATTGTACGTTCGGTGGCCGGTTCTCAAGATAAGTTGCACTGAAAGAGAGAAGTTAGTCTATCTGTTGCTCTCTGTCTAATGTATTATTTAATTGTTTATTATTTGGCTGATCCACTGTTTATTAATTAATTTACTGGAGTTTACCTTTGAGTATTTGTCCTTTATCCACTGAGTAAAAATAAATCCCTAACACTACAGAGGCTGCACAGGTAGTCCAGCTCCTCCAGGATGGCACATCAATGCGTGCCATTGGCAGAAGGTTTGCTGTGTCTCCCAGCACAGTCTCAGAGCATGGAGGAGAGTCCAGGAGACAGACAGTTACTCTAGGAGAGCTGGACAGGGCCGGAGAAGGTCCTTAACCCATCATCAGGACCGGGATCTGCTCCTTTTTGCAGGAGGAACAGGATGAGCCCTGCAGAGCTACAAAATGACCTCCAGCAGCCGCTGGTGTGAATGTCTCTGAGCAAACACTCAGAAACAGACGTCATGGGGGGGCTGAGAGCCCGACGTCCTCTAGTGGGCGCTGTGCTCACTGCCTGGTGTCGTGCCAAAAAGTGATTTCCGATGTTAATGTTTTTAATGTATGTTTCAGGCCTTTATTTGGGCAATTTGGAGCACTAAGTTAAATTTAGATTCCAGTGGTCACCAGTTAAATTCGATATTAAAAACACACACATGGACTTTAAAATTTCCTGACCTCTAAAAAATTAAAGTTTCCCTTTAAAGCGGCCTGCTGTTCGGATCCTTCCATCCGTTCCTGTTTCTCTGCAGACCTTCCATTAAAGAGCCGCTCAGAGGAGCACTGCTGTACCGCAGCTCTGAGTGTGAACATCAACGCAGGAGCATCATATACTGTGTCCCCTCCAATCAGCAGACAGCTTTCAGTTTCTAGTTACTTTAGGTGTTGTTGCTATGGACACAAAGTTTTCACCGTGGATACTTCGCAGCAAGGACGCAGGAGGAGACTTTGTAGCAGCTATCTTTGCATGCGGAGCAATGCAGGTTCTCTCGGTTCCCCTCGCCTCTGTCACCATCGGACCGCCGTCCTGGCGCGACGGAACGGTCCGCTCCATACGGCGGGCGGAGCGCCTGGTTCGGCAGACTCAAGCCGGGCGGTCCGCTGCGTGCAGCCGGCCCCGGAGCGGCGTCGGCGGCGCCGCCGCTGCAGGAGCCACCCCAGCGGGAGACCCCGCCAAAGATAAGATAGCAGCGGACGAATGCAGACCGAGGAGTCGTGACTGCGTCTGCAAAAATAAGATATCAAGACCCCAAACTGCCGCAGCCATGGTGAGACCAACAGGACCGACTGCACAATGTCAAAATGTGCTAATTCAATGTTAATGAAAGCTTTTAGTTCAGAGAAGATTTAATATATTTAAATGGAACTTCTTCAGCCTCCAGAAATACTTCAATAAGGTCCATTAAACAAACGAGTGTGAGGAAGCTTCAGTCTTTATTATTATTATTTCTTTATTTGAAACCTTTATTGTACCAGGTAAAATGTTTGAGAGCCAGCTCTCATTACAAACATGACCTGCTGCTTACACTGTATATAATAAATGAGAGACTGCTGATTTATTTGTTCTGACGAGCATATTAATGTGAGTAAAATACAGAACAACATTTTAAATTATCTTTTACACGATGCTTCTTTTCAAAATAAGAAGCAGAAAATTCAATTATAAATACTCAAGTGAACATTATTATATGAGCACGTTGTGGCCTTTTTCAATGCCAGTTAAATATGAAATAGTTTCAGTTTTTATTTGTTTCTGAAGAGCTAAAAGATCCTGAGATTTTCAAGCGTTTTCCATCGCAGGGCTCCAACTTTCTGATCCACTTCATATATGAGCCTCACCTCTTCATATCTTTAAGACTCAGAAAGCATCTTTATTCTTTTAATTTCTCTAAAAGAATGTTTTACGTATTTTTATTTTTGATGATCAGATACACACTTTAGAAAAATATTGAAATAAATGCCTTGAGTACTGTGAAAGTGTCCTGGAGTATCTGAGTGCTGCACTCAGACATTTGTGATTGAACTTTGATTTTTAAGCTCCCTGCTGGATCTCGGAGGACGTCGGCGGCCCCATTCCTGCCTGCCAGCATGCGTGAGCGTTGTACCGGGGCCAGTGTCGCTGTAGCTGCTCAGTACATGCGCCGAGTTCGCGAGGTGGAGGTCCAGCTGCGTATGCAGGCGGGCAGAGTGACTGAGGAGGGTCTGAAGCTGGCGAGGGACCGAGGTCACCTGGAGAGGATGCTGAGCAGCCTCAGGACCAGTCTGACCATCAACCAGGGGAGCTCAGAGGGAAGAACCAGGAGGCTGTCCACCGCTGAGACGGCAAGATTACACTTAAAACCATGTCGCAGTATTTCCTGCACAGCAGCTCAGATACTTGTAGGGATTTCACCTGCAGAAACTTGCTTGTAATAGTTCTTAAACTTCCTGCATGCCTCATTCACATTTATATATATCATTAAATCTTTATGACCTCCACTACTGATTGGTCCCTTTGCACATCACTGAGGCTTAATGCAGCACCTAGGATTATGTCACTAAGCTCAGAGCTGCAGGCAGAGGCACTGACAGGTCTGCTGCTTTGCAGGAGAGAGATGGTGCTGATCACTTGCTGCTGTGGGAGAGGAGAGAGCTGGCCAAGCTGAAACAGGATCTGCAGGGAACACTGAAAAGCACACTGAGCCAGCTTCAGGTGATTTACAGCCATCCTTTTCTTTCTTCCTCCACTCTGCCCTCACAGAGACGTTAGAATAACAACACTGCACAGGTATCATTAACGTCCACCCTTCTTCCTTACCACTACTGTAGATGTGCTGGTGCTGGATTTAAAGGGACAGTTCCCCTACCTGTTCAGTTTTTCCTTCTGCCTGCAGCTTCATGTATCCATCCAAACTGTTCTGGTGTGAGTCCCTCAGTTCTGCAGTGATCAGCTGCAGAGATGTCTACTTTCTACTACTTTCCCCAGTGTCCCTGTGCAGAAGAAAGCATCCATTTACCTGTGACTGCAGGTGTGGTGGATGCTTTTGTTACCGTTATTGTAAGTGTAAGTTTAACTGTAAGTTTAAAGTTTTTGTTTTGGTTCTTTAAACCCTGAAAGTTGAGTACCATTTACTTCCATTATATTCATGAGAAGTTTTTTTTTTTTTTACAGTTGACATCTCCAAAACTGGGAAACTTGCTCCCAAACAGCAGATGTTTGGACAGCACTGCAGGCCAAAGGAAAGGCTGAGTGACAGGAATAACCAGGATACAGCAGCAGCTCTTTGAGGGCTATTGATACTCCACTGCATTCATATCCAGGCTGTTGATACTGTGACTAGTTAATAACTGAATTAGCTGCCTGGCTTTGTTCTGGGTGCTGCAGCTTCCTCCCACAGGCCAATCGTGTGCTTGTTGGGTTAAATGGTGTCTATGCACCCTGTGATAGGCTGGGACGTGTCCACAGTGCACCTGCCTTTCGCCTAACGATTGCTGGGAGAGGCTCATGCCCTGACTGTCCTCTAACTGAATGGATGGGTGGATAAAAGATACTTTGACACCATCTTATCTCAGATTGCCATCAAGGTGACGTTTGCTAAACAGAATGTACAGCTGATGCTTATTAGTCCAGTGTTGACTTGTTGGCTCCACAGACTGCATAGAAAAGACACATGTAGCTACTGTGACATCATGTAACATGGTTTCTATTTTTACTTTTACTTTATGAAACCTTTTATTGTCATTTTCCCACATTTTTGTGGCTGTTTTTCAGACTAAAATAAGAATCGATTCATGGATGAATCAATCTGCAAAATGACCTGTAAAGCATGTTTCTGCCAGCTGGCCTCATGTGTGCTTTCCTGCCTTCTTTCAGGCTCTGGGTGAGAGCAGCAGGCAGCTGCTGGACTGTGCCAGTGAGAGGGCTCGAGTGCTGGATCTGCTCCCTCTCAGTGGCTCCGCTGGAGGACGTACTGCAGCTCACACCTTCAGCAACACAGATCCTGTCAGCCCCTTTACTCCAGGTACACTCAGGACAAGAGGAAGCTCTCAATGAGAAATTATTTTTTTTTAAATAGAGCTAGTTTACACAAATATCAGTGAAATATGTGCAAAAAAGAGCAGCACGGTTTTTAAACCATCCATTATTTAAATATATTCAAGATACACTTCAAGCGTGGCCACAAACTCTGCAAGACTGTCTGCACTTAGTCACTGATCACTGATCTGCACGGCCACACTCACAGGAAGAGGACCTGCCGAGTCCTCAGAATAAGATACATGGACAGGATGTTTCCCACTTTTCTTCTTTCAGAGTGTAAAAAGGCTTTAGAGTCGTCCTCTGTGACAGTCAGCCAGTCACAGCTACTAAGAGAAAACACCAGACGGATGCTAACCGGCGCCATCAGCAGGCAGAAAGCTGCTCACCGTGCCGTCAACGATGGCCTGGTGAAGAAAATTGCAGAGACGATCACTCTAGAGGTAGCTGCAGATACACTGTGAAGTTCATTTTTATATCGCAGTAATAAAACTGAGTGAAGCTTCTTTCTGTCTTCTGCAGCAAAGTCTGGCGCTGATGTCTGCAGCCACCCGGCAGGCCGTGTTTCGTAAGCAGAGGGAGATCAGCTGCATTCGTCACAGCCACGACAGGGCGCAGGTCCGAGGGTCAAACACGGTCCTCTCAGATTCAGTGAACCCGTTTGTCTCACGCTGTCCTGCTTACAGGGTCCAGAGTACAGCGGGGATGTTCTGCCCAGGGAGAAGCTCGACAGGCCTCTGGTGAAGGTTTATCAGAGACACCCAGGGACACAGTTACCTGAGGCTGCTGAGCTCATTCAGGTGAATGATGGCAACATGCACGCACATACATCACACGCACTCATGCACACACACGCACTCACGCACACACACGCACGCACACACACACACACGCACGCACACACCTTCTTTTTCATACTTCATAAAGTGTGTTTTAGTGTTCAGCAGCTCCTGGTGTGAGAAATGTGGCTCTTTAGCTGCTGCACTCTGTAACATGTTCACCTGCTAACAGTCACAGGTGTGCAGGGACGGCACTCTGAGAGCTTTTCTACTAAAACACTGAACTTTTGTAGTTACAGTTATATATTTGTTACAACCTGATAACCTTCAATAACATTGCTGATTACTGATAAAATATTTTTTATGCATTTGTACAAACCAAAGTTGAGGTGCAAATAAATGTGTTAGTTTGCACTTTGAACTCTGCAGAAAATCATCTGCATGATGTTTGTCTGCACAGGCTCACCCTCAGACATGAGTGAAAATAAAGGCAAACAGCACATTCAGATAATTCATTCTTCATATTTTCATGCAGCACAGTGGCTGATGTTCACATATATTCAAAAGCACTCGGTGGTTTAACAACAACCTCTCATTTTGCCCTTTAAGAGGTGTTTCCTGTGTGTCTCTCAGGGCAGTGCAGTACTGAGACAGTGTCTAACGACCTCTGAGGGTGAGCTGGTGAGGCTGCAGCGCGTCCGTCTGCAGCTGCTGGACGACCTGCAGGGCAAGAGGGCTGCAGCTGAGGTCGATGCAGCGGTTCTCCGCATGAGGCGTCAGCAGGTTGACAGGCGAGCCATGCCCACTTTCCTCCAGCAGGGGGCGGTGTGCCAAAGCTAACGTCTTAACCCAGTTTCCATTAGAGCTGCAGTAAGCAGGGAGAAGGTCCTCCTAATGTAGCCTGTGGTGAGAAATAGTTCCAGGGCAAAGAGCGATAACACAGGCTGAAAATGCACTTCAAGGGCAAAAGTTTATAGACAGCCTTTTTTATTTGTCTTTTTCATGGTTTGTGCAAAGCCCTTTGCTTTAGTTGCATTTCAGTGCTTCATCATATATAAGATTTAAGGCACCAGTGTGCTTGCTGTTCTGCTTTAGTCACCTCAATGGTTTCTCCAGTTTAGTGTGGAGGAACCTGCAGATTCCCAACAACTCGCTCCGAACCCCTTTAAAGTAAAGTAAAAATGTATTTGTATTGCACATTTCAGCGGCAAGGCAATTCAAAGTGCTTTACATCATAAGAACATCAAACAAATGTACAGTAAAATCATTAAAAACATTGATCAATTACACAGTAAATCATCAAAACATCAGAATCATCACACAAAATCATTAAACCATCCAGCAGATACACATGATAATCATAGGGAGATGGTCAATGTGTAATAAGATATTTTGTTTACAGCAGCTTTCACCCAGATTTGTTTGCGGACTACTAATCAAAGGCAGCTCTAAACAGGTGGCTTTTCAGCCTTGAGTTAAAGGAATTTAGTGTTTCGGCTGTTTTGCAGTTTTCTGGGAGTTTGTTCCAGATTAAAGGTGCATAAAAACTGAATTAGGATGAATTGGAACACCAAGCGTGACCCGAGCCGACCTCACTACTGTGAAATATATCGAACCTTTACTAAACCTGGAGCACCAAGATTGTTTTTGGCAGAATGTGAAATGGCTTCATGCTTCTAAAATTTAACGTTTATATGAAACAAACTGACTTTTTCAGGACTCTGAGTGTAAATAAAAGCAGAATGCAGTGATTTACAAATCTCAGAAACACATTTTATTCACAATAAAACATATCAAATGTTTAAACTGAGAAGTGAGAAATATGAGTTGGGGGTGGGGTGCGGGTGTTGGAGCCAATCCCAGCTGTCAGAGGGTGAGAGGCGGGGTACACCCAGTTATTGAATCACCAGTGAACGTGTGATGTTGCTCTAAAACCCGTGTATACCTTTGAGCACGGACGCACCCCCACACCCTCAGAGATGAAGCCTTTTGGACTGAGTGCTGATAACGAGCCAGTCCCTTCAGGTCCCTCTCCTCCACAGTCTGGACATTCTGGCATCCATGTTTTCCAGAATTGAAGATTTTAATTTGTCTGACCACAGAACAGTTTCCAGTTTGCTTCAGTCCATTTTAAATGAGTTTTGGCCCACTTAAGATTGTAGATCAAGTTCATCTGGCTTCTTCTCTGCATGGTAGAGCTTTAACCTGCGGATGAGC
This sequence comes from Australoheros facetus, assembly GCA_030220045.1. Lineage (NCBI taxonomy): Eukaryota > Metazoa > Chordata > Actinopteri > Cichliformes > Cichlidae > Australoheros > Australoheros facetus. The sequence continues at coordinate 20,779 of JASGAU010411792.1, forward strand.
TGGAAATATTCCCGAGTCCATGCAGGGATTTCCATTCCTGTTTTTAATGCAGTGCAGCCCGAGGGCCCGAAGATCTCATGCATCATTATTATCAGCCTGTCCCTGTGCTCAGAGATTTCTCCAGAATATGAGACATTCAGAACATTGAAGAACTTTATTCTGAAAGTATTTGTTTGGTGAACCTCTAAAATGCTTCTTACACGCAGTCACATCGCTGACCTGTTGCCCATTAACCTATTAGTGACCTTATCCAGCTTTTTATTATTCAGAATGTGCTAATGTTATTAGAATGGCTCATTTTAAACATCTGATGTTTCCTGCGTTCGACTGTGAATAAAATTTGTGTTTATGAGATTTACAAATCATTGTGTGCTGTTTTTATTTACAGTGTACGCAGCGTCCCGACTTTCCTTTAATTAAGTTTGTAGATGCAACAGCAGTTTCCTTCCTGCCCATCAGCGTACGCCTACAGGCCCGCAGACAGTTAGCCTTCCACCCAACACGCCCGTGCTCCAGCTTCACTGATTTAGATTCAAGTATTTCATTGGTCTGTTACTCAGCACTAAGTATCTGTGTGTGTGTGTGTGTGTGTGTCATCAATCTGATTTGTGGATGCAACATTCAAACTCAGCTGATAGCTTCATGCTCCACCCAAACGTGGTGACTTCTGAGTCCAAACCCGGTATCAGAGCACGAAAACACAGACTGAATATAAAATCTAAAACCATTAATATAAAATAGATTTGATATAAATATAAAATCTAAGTCCTTCTATTACATGCAGCCAACAGGCCTCCAGAGCCACCATCAAGTGGCCATTAGAGGAACTGCAGTATTTAGCAGTCACGTGTTGGTAGTAAGAGTTTTGTGCTTTGTTGGTTATTAAGATTTTTCCTGATGCAGCCGTTGAGAATAAAGTAAATAAAGGAGCTTCAGTGGCCGCCGTCTTCTCTCATCAGACCTCATTATGGATGTTCCTGCACTGACCTGCACACAGAGTTATGAAGGTCTTCCACAAGGAAGAACAGAATCAGAGTCTGAATTTCTCTGTGGTGCCTGAAGGCAGCACAGCATCATTTCAGGGGGAACGTGTGAACCTTTCATCCTAACGTAGTTATTGCAATAACACATAACCAGGATGGAAACAATTACTGTTTGTAAGTCTGAAAGTGGAAACAGGAAAAAACTGGACTTGATTTTCTTATCAAACCAATTGATCATATATCTGATTAAAAAAAATCAGTATTATTAATAAGTATTGATTTGAATCCAGCAGCTGTGAACAGACATGAATTCACTGTTTTCCAGTTTGAAACTGCGACTGCTCATTTGTAGTCATGGGACTGCAGGTCACATGACACCAAACTCAACGTCTTCCATTAGGAAATCAGATTTAATAAACCTGCTTTTCCTCAGCACAGGCACAGACATCATTCTGCAGAAAAACTCTAGTGAGCTGAATATTTTCCACATTTATTTAAAGCTTCGCTGACTCTCTTACATCTGAGTGGACCTATTCTGTGCAGCCTAACTCGGTCATGAGGACCGGGGTGGGAGATTCTCCAAGTTAATGAAATGAAGAGGAAGCAGCAGAGATCAGAGCTCAGCGGCTGCATGAAGCTGCTTTTAAATCTTAAGCTAAAAAAAAAACAAACAGTTTATTGATTCTGGGAGATATTCTGAAAGTCACTGGTAGGAGCTGAAGAGTCGACCGTCAGGAGGATTTTCTCCCTGTGACACAGAAACAGTGATGCTGGGCCCTCTGCTGCTCCTGTCCTTATTTCCAGCTGTGGGTAAGTCACCAAAAGAGAGTGTGTCTGTTTCTGCTTGTGTGGTACAGCAGACAGCAGTGGATACCATCAGGGCACTTAAAGTATGATTTATGTTTCTTAATTGGTCTGTGAAACTGTAGAAAAGAATTTCCCATCAGTTTACTTGAGTCAGAGGTGACAAACAGATATTTAAGTAGCTGTGATGTAACACAAGAGACGACGTGACCGAGAAAGCAGCAAATCTTTGTTCTTTAGCTTTAAAAAGGAACAAAACTGCAGAAATCAATAGAAGAAAGATGAGAGGGAGCGCTGAAGCTGGAAGGAGCAGAGGGAGTGAAGGTGGATGAGTTTAAATATCTGAGGTCAACCATCCAAAGGAACAGAGAGGTGGTGAAGAGAGTACAGCAGGGTGGAGCAGGTGGAGACGAGTGTCGGGGTGCTTTATGACAGAAGGAGAGCAGCCAGAGTGAAAGGGAAGGTTTACAGGATGGTGGTGAGCCCTGCTGAGATGGTGGCTCTGACACAAAGACAGGAGGCCGAGCTGAAGATGCTCAGATCTTCACGGGGAGTGAGCAGGATTAGAAATGAGCCCATCAGAGGGACGGCTCAGAGTCAGAGAGGCTGAGATGGTTTGGACATGTGCAGTGGAGGGAGGGTGGAGATACTGTAGATGGAGCTGCAGGCAGGAGGAGAAGCGGAAGACCTCAGAGGAGGTTCATGGATATAGTGAAGGAGGACATGCAGAGGGTTGGAGTGACAGGAGGATGCTGGGATAAGGTGTGAAGGAGGTAAATGGTGGGCTGTGGCGCCCCCTGAAGGGAGCAGCTGAAAGAATAAGTGGTGGTTAGTACTAAAGATAAAATACTTTTTTTGAGGATATAATTATGAATGTTGATATGCTGACATATCAAATCATATTAGGTAACCTCTGATTAAACCTCTGAGTCACTCTTTGTTCTATAAAATGTTGAAAATGTGGTTTTCCAAAAACAAGCCTGGAGAGGATGAACTTCCTGTAATGTAGGATCAGGATATCCATCCACCTTCTTCAGATTATCTTCATGAAAATAGTTGATTAATCAAACAGTGATTAGAGCTTTAGCTAATGTCCCATTCATACGTTTTCCAGCTCCTTAAGCATTTTTCCACCCATAATAACCACCAGAACCAAACCTGAATGTGTTATTTTGAAGGACATCAGTTTCTCCCATCATCATGTTTTTGATTATTAAATTTAATGTAGCTTACATCCAGAACTGAACTCTGAACCATCACATTTGTCCCTCAGTTCCCCTCTTCTGTTACACCTGTGTGTTCCCCACCATCTCACCTCTGGATTGCATCAGATTCCCCCTGAAGTGCCCACCTGGGCAGCTCTGCCTGTCCAGCCGAGCAGTGGGTGAGAAAGGTGAGCGTGACCTGAGTCACTGAAAGTAAATTTAAATGACCCAAAAGTGAGAAAAGGAAGTGAGAGCAGCTGATGCCCGGCTGAGCGTCCCTGCGGTTTAACTGCTGTTTCTTTCTTTCAGGGGACTTCCGTGTGGTTTTGTACGAGAAGAGCTGCGTCCTGCCCGCCCTGTGCGGACTCACGGCTGAAAAACATGACCTGGGACTCAACGTCACCTTCACCTTCACCAATGAATGCTGCAGCACTCACCTGTGCAACGGAGCTGCTGCCCCCTACTGGACGGGGACATTATTCACACTTCTCACTGCATACTCAGTTTGTTGAACAGAAAAAAAAAAATCTAACACACACACACACACACACACACACACACACACACACACACACACACACACAGTGTAGTGGACTCTATATACATACAGTGGTGTTGGCTTTGCTGCCCTCTAATGGACTAAAGCTGTACTAACGTTTATTTTACAACAATAACAGGAAAACAAACAGAAAGCAATAAAAAAAATGTATCTACTCCAGCGGGAAGGCTGCATCCTCAAAAAAAAAAAAAAAAGGGCAGACACACAGCCCAAAAAAACTTTTGTCCTTCGGTATCTGGTAGTGATGTGTCGTTCGCAAAAGAGCCGGCTCTAAGAGCCGATGCTTGGTAGTGAATCAGAAGAGCCGACTCCCATTGAATGAGAGCCGGCTCCCTAA
>JASGAU010411793.1:0-32013 GCA_030220045.1 Australoheros facetus
GGTCGTTTTGACTGTTGGGTTTTCTCTGTATTATTGTAGGGTCTTTACCCACAATACAAAGCGTCTTGAGGTGACTGTTTGTTGTGATTTGGCGCTATATAAATAAAATTGAATTGAATTGAATTGGGTGCCATACAAACTACTGAGTACCATTCTGAGTTGCTGCAATGAAATTTTGACAAAATGGACTAGCCTGACACGTCATCTTTTCACTTTGATTTCAGTGTCTTTGAATTCAGCCCTCTGTAGGTTGATCATTTTAATTTCCATCAAATGATATGGCTCCTTTCATTCCTAACACATTATCCAGTCCATAACCNCCCCCATTGAGATCTGATGTGTTTTCAGAGTGTTCCTTTAATTTATTTTTTTTTTAGCAGTGGATATAGGAGAATAGAGAGTGCACTGAGTGGTAAAACCTCTGCAGCATCTCCCTCTTGTATTATTTGCTGCACACGCATTTAGGCATCACATTGTCAGCTAGTACACATGTTGCGCTAGCTGACACTGGCAAGAGAGAGGCAGCTTGACCCTTCCATGAAGCATGGCAAGGGCAATCTAAAGCTGATACCAGAAGGCTGGCTGGGAAATGACCTGAATCCCACACAAAACTGTCAATCTAAGACAGTTTTGTTTTTTGTTTTGTTTTGTTTTTTTTGTTGTACACAGTGCCAAGTCAGCTTGAAACTCACAGTTCTGCAGTGCATACCAAAACAAAAACACACCAACTTCAGCAGATGGATGGCAATTCTGAGTGCTGATACAGCGTCAGTAATGCCTGTGACAGATGCTCTAGTTATTTTAGTGTGTGAAGGAAAACCGACACATCCTAAAACTATCCAAAAGTATTTAATAGAACTGGGATTAGCATTTCTATAAATACTGTGTAATTAAAATATTGTTTAAGGTGTGCTTGGCTGCTGTGATGACCTCGTTTGGGATTAATATGTCCCTGATATGGATTTCAGTCACAGCAAGTAGAGCTACTGTTCTACAGCTGAAACATCTAGAAAACTAATCAACAGTTTATATATCCCTTAGAGCTTCGAAGCGAGACGTGCATTTATCCTGTGTAAGGACAGATGAGGTTAATGCTTTATATCTGATAGGCTTTTAGACTTATGCTTGATATTTCTGTGCTCAGTCAGACTTCAGAGACTAAAGACATTTGGAAGTTTAGAAAGGCTTCTTAATGTACCATATAGAAGCAAATGGCTATGGCATATAATGGCTAATGTTAATTTTAATTTTTTTTAAATTCATGCTTAATATTTATTAGCTTTCTATTAGTATGTAAATGGTATCACACAGAAGGCTTTGCAGTGTAAAGCCATTTTCACTCGTGGTACAGAAGAGAATCTTGTTAAGATTTTGTCTTTTGTCTTTTTTCACCTCTAGCAGAATGCAGCACAAGGTAGTTCACACCAAACACATTTAGGCGGGAGGGCTGCCTGGATACAGCGGGCAGAAGGCAGGACACTGACAGCACCTCCTTTGGGTAATGTTTAGAAAAGTTCAAGGCTTCACTGCATGTGTGAAAACAGCTCCTGGCTCTTCTTTATGTGTCCTACAGTTACAAACATTTCATTGGTTTTCTCCGATAAGTTAAAAAAAAAAAAAAAAATCATATATTGTACCTCACTGAGAGACACTTTCCACTTGCTGTCAGCCAGGTCACTGTAATGTTTTTAAACTCAAGGCAAAATGTGACTTTATCAAGTAAATACTGCTTGTGGCAATAGTGTCCACTGATTAGTAGACAGTAAGATGTGGTTAGCACTGTTGCCTTGAAATAAGGCAGTCTCCTGGTTCAAGCCTGGCAGAGGCACAGCTTGCCACCAGGCAAGGCAGGCAGCCCCCAGCCAGTAGGGAGCCCCTGGGAGCTGGCAAATTTTTAACTACAGCAGTGGCCAAGTTTGCAGTGACAGTCCTGCCCACACTAAGGGGGACACTCCTGACTCCTGCATTGCCATTACAAGTGGCATTTATGATTCTGTTTAACCTAATGACTGAAGCCAATCAATTAAAATGAAGAGGAGTCATCCTTCTGGGAGTGAAAAAGAAAAAAAGGGGAAGATGAGAAAAAAGTAAGACAGTTGTGAGTGGAGCAGATAACAATGATTAAATATAATTAAATATAAATATGAATTAAATATGATATAATGCTAAATATAATCTGCTAACTGCTAGTTCATAAGTTAAGAATTTATTTTGTTTACGTTGACATTCAACATTAGTAACTTAGCAGTGCAGCCTGGTGTGTCCATCACTGCTGGCTGTCATATGACTGAGTCAAGAAGTCGGGACATCAGCAGATGGCATGTTAGAAGCCAGCAGGCCGAAAGAATGCAGAACCTAGTAGTTAGAGTATTAACACATTATACTCAATCAGCTTGGTCCTGGGCATTGTTACCAAAATAATCTCTGCCATTTCTATAGTAACGTTTTACCTGTTGTGTGTTGGACACCTGTAATGGAAGGATTTAGAGGGTGAAATCTGCACATCTCAGAAAATATGCCTACAATTTTTAAGTTAACAAAAAACTGTGTCTGACCGAGCAAACTGTCAAGCTGTCAAGTTATGAAATTTACATGCAGTGCAGTGTTTGCATTTTATCGTTTTTTCCATATCTGTAGTGTACGCTAATAGTTTTATGATACTGAAAATTGTATTTTTATCTAAGTTGCCAGTGCAGCCTCCAACACGTATGTTTAATCCTCTGTAATGGACCTATTACATTGCTTCTATTATGTCTTTTCACCTGTTAGTTAAATAATCAAGAATATCTCTAAAATTAAGGATTTGGATGTATAAGATTTATTTAAATTGCTTGGATGCTGTAGTAGTGTTTGTTTATGGTCTTTCAGTGCCAGTGCAATAAAGTTGTTCTATGGGAGAGTAAACTGCAGGTGGACCATAAAAGACATAAAGAGAATCTATTTGTAAGGACATCAACAATGAAAACCAATAAACTGCTCCATCCTCTGTTGGTCTGGTTTCATTGTTTTAAAAATGGCTTCATATAACGTCTGAGTTTTCTTGATTTCAGCCTGTGGTAGATTTAATAATTCTTACAAATGATAATTGATAGATTGAATACTGATAGATCACAAGATATCCCAGAAATTTGAGTTGTTGCTCCATAAGCATAAGAGAAGATAAGCAATGAGATAGAGAAACTGACAGCCGATCATTTATTCAATCCAAATCATGCCACCCCAAAGCCCTGTTTCTCTTTCTGTCTCTTGTTTTCTTGTGCCTACTGCACTGCAATAATCTCCAACTTGTGAAGTATACTAGCACCCTCTGTTGGCTCCTCTCTGTCAGTACGCAGCTGCAGGGCAGACAGACTTTAAAAGATTTACTATCCATACTCTGCATCTGAACAAGAGCTGCTCTGCATTTCAGTGTGCTGCTGATCTATTACTATTACATACTAAGACGTGTAGAGTAGTAATACTTTATGATATATGTGCTTGATGTCCATGAACTAAACTCCAGTGAAATTTCTTTAACCTATGAGTTTCAGTTGCACTGGCTGTTTTTCACTAGGCTCTCTGCCTACACTTTGCTCCATGCTGTGCCTCTGCATTTACATCGTTTCTTGTATTTCAGCTGTAACATCTAAACAAAATAGATTGTTCAGGTTTATCGTTTTTAATAACAATGTGATTAATTAAGGAAACGTATGAGTGGAGGAGCTCACTATCACAGCAATGCGGAGTAAGGTGAGACAAGATAAGCAGGACAGGCAAGTGGATGGACAGTGAAAAAAGAGGAGACTCTGAACATCTATTTATTCTCTATTCCCTCCCTGTTTTGTGGGTCTATATGGGAGAGCAGAGAAATCTGAGCTTTCTATTAGAGAGAGAGAGGGTGATGAGATAGGAGAGGGGAGGGAGAGGGAGAGTGAGAAGGAGGTGAACGAACATGTGATATGGTGAGATGAGAGGAGAAGAGGAAAGTCAGGAAGACATGAGAAGGGAGGAAAGGGGAGAGGAAGAAAAAGTATGAGAAGAGAATGGCTAGATAGACAGAGGTGTCCTTTTGTGTTACAGTTTTCATTCATGCAGTAGTAGGACAGGATAGGAGGAGCAACGCTTTCCCTCTCTGCCACTCTCTCACACACATATGCACACACATATGTATGTGCACTTACAAACACCAACACATACATTTTCTCTGCGGAGAGGGATGGACTCTCCTCCCTTGTGACTCCAGGGGGAGAGGGGAGGCGGCAAATTTTGCAGCTTACACACACAGAAACACACACACATTCTTTCTGTTTCTTTCATCTCACACACCCAGAAGAGCACATGTGTTTCAGAGTGGACTAACAACAGAGGGATGCGTCATGAAGGTGGGTTTTCTTTGCTATAAAATGTAATCCTAGCATGCGAGTGTATCTGTCTGTTTATCTAGCTACCGGTGCAACCTGTGTGCTGTGTGAGAAAGTAATACATCTCATTTTTAGTGTCAAGTGCTCTGACTGTTCTTTGTCTGCAAGTGTTTTGCAGTCAAGTCTGTTTTTCTTTTTAACTCAAAGTGTGTGTGTATGTGTATGTGTGTGTGTGTAGCATTACATAGTGTAGCATTCGAGGATAGTTGGTGGTGGTGTGGGATATTGTACTTTGTCTTTTCTTTGCTTGGATCTTTGTTTATAAGAAGTAGTTTAAAAATATCCTGAAATATTTCATGTAACTCCCTTAAGATGAATTCTTCAGTGGTTTTTGGCTCTGTTCATACTCATTCACACTTATGCCTAGAAAATCATGCTGTATTGACTTGGTCCTGTGAATATTTTATTAATTGCTGTAGAAAATGGGTTTAGAACTGCCATTCATTTATTTGTCCATCAACTCATACAGTTTCTACATTTCTCTGTTCGTACGAATCTTATTATATTTTGAGGGAAGTCTTTGTAGGTTCATTAACCTAAAGAAGTCCAGTTGGGTTAAAGTAACTGGTGTATTGTTTATATTGTTTCATTCAGCTGCATTCACACTCTGTGGATGGCAATGGATGCAGTAAAAACAATAAAAATGTGGACAAACAAAAAACAAGGACTGTGAGTGAGAAGCTTTAACACTATCAAAGGAGGTGTTCAGATTTTTTTCTACCCTGCCCAAACAGAATCAGACAAACTAATGGATGTTTGTTTTTTTTAATATACCTGCAGTTTTACTGTATGTTGGATGATGAGATTAGTCCTCATTTAGTTGCAGCTCTGAACAACTATCAACAACAGATCAACGTCACACAAAGCTGCAGGAATGCATCCACCACTGGACTGCTTAGCACATAAGCACTCAAACACACATTACACACATTAATTGGTATGCATAATTATTTTGTATGAATTATGACTCATTTATCTATATATTAGAAAATATACTGCTAATTCAATGTTTATGATAAGTAGTTACTGCTGAACAGTAAGGTGTATACTTAATTTATAACTAATAGGGGTGACAGTTAATTTGCTTTGTTTTCAACTCTAATATGTCGTTCTGGATATTTCTTCTTTTTCAACATAAAAACTTTTTTAAAAAGACATAAAAAGCTTGTATATTCTCCTAGCATAGGGTTAGGAATTAGCAATTAGTGTAAAGTAAAGTTATTATTTATTATGGCTTAGATCTCAATTATGGTTAGGCTATTAACATAATTAATGACCATCCAACAAAAGCCAGCGTATCTTACAAAAAGCATCCAAAAACCAACCACGGTGTATGATAACACTGCTTCCTGAAAAGAAAGCTACACTTTTTTTTTCTTTTCTTTTTTTTTACTGAATACAGAAGTATGAATTACAAAGCAGACTTAATCACAGCACAAATTAAATCAAAGAATGCCGGCGGAGGACAGCCAGGCTTACCTCACCGTGAACTGGTGGCCAGCCTGGCTGTTTTATAGTGAATCACTGATCAGTGCACAGAGCGTGACTCATACCCATACAGATATCAGCCTGTCCTGTTATTGTGGTTTACTGAAATTTTATATGGTGTGTGAACCTCTGACAACTATAAATTCTCCCAGGCTCTTTAAAAGAGCATGTTCTATACCAGTACTCTATGTGCCTGAGCCTTCCTCTCTATCTCTGTTTCTCTCTGTCTCCTGGTACCATCCGTCTTTCAGGCTGGATACACAGAGCACAGGCTGGCAAGTGGGCTGCTGGGCCAAATTGGACTGGCCAAGTCTGGCCTACTATACTCTGTACATCTATGGGGAACAGGAAGAAAATGTAGAAGGGATGTGGTGAAGGCAAAGTAGAGAGATCAGGAGTCAGGTGGGGTAAAGAACGTATGTGAGGGTGGAAATGGGAAGGGAAGAGAGTGTGGGAAGAATATGATTACAGAAATAAATGTGGCATGACTGAAAAGAAAAAGACAGACATCAATATGCTGGTTAAGCAGACACACACTCACAAGGACTCATACAGACTCAGAAGCCATCAGACCATGGTGTACAAAGCACCAGCAGACAGTAGAGCCCCAAAACACCTGAAATGGTATCCATGGCAACCAAAACTACTGGCTCCTGAATTTTAGCCAAACTAGAACAGTCAGTGCATTATCTACGAGTCATATTTCTACAAGGACAGGTGAGTCTGGCCAAATCTGATTTGCTGAAGAAGAATGTCTACATTAAAGGTTAGAGTGTCGATTAGCCACACTTCAAGATTAAAGCGGTCTGATTTACTTCATTTTCTCTGTGCAGAGTCTTCCCCTCTTTGGCACTATCTGCTGCCAGTGTCAGTGAGAACCAGTAAGTGGTAGATCAAGCTAACAAGGTGCGTGTTAATAATCAAAAGTCAGATGAACATTCACTCTGCATAAGGAAAGGTTTTGTGGGACAACTGTGGCACAGGAAGCAGGATAGGCTGTTCACTAACTGGAACGGTGATGGTTCGATCTCCTGCTCCTTCAGTCCTCAAGTCACATACCTCTTCACCAATGTGGTGCTGGTGTAGAGGCAGTTTTGTCATGCTGCCTTTTGAGAACGAACCCACATTTTGACAAGTTTGAAGCATCACTGCAACATTGACAACATTTTCCAAGTCAAAAATGGCCCCTGTATGGAGGCAAAAACAGCACCACAAATAAACAGATGTTAAAGTTGTTTACGGTTGTGGTCCAGTCAGCCCATCCCTTACATATTTATGCTATTTTTGCATTTAGTACATCTACAGTAGCTGTGATTTCTGTCATATTTGTTGTATGGTAAATTTAGTTGTTAGACTGTTGTGGCCCTTGCCTCTTTGTCCCTGTGTTGAATAGAATAGAATAGAATAGAATAGAATGCCTTTATTGTCATTATACAGGATGTACAATGAGATTGGAGGGCTACTCCTATTCAATTCCATGCAATAGAAAGTCAAACGTTCTAAATAAAAATATAATAATTTAATATAATCTAAAAATATACAGAAAATAAAACAGTATGCATAAAATATACAGAAAATAAAATGTATAAAAATATATACAGAAAATAAAATGTATTAAAAATACAGAAAATAAGAGAATGTATAAAAATATATACATTGTAAAAAATTAAATAAGTGTATACATATAATAATTGCAACCTCCTTGGTGTCAGTCCGTTAGCTCAGTGGCTAAGAAAGATAAGAAACTGGAAAATGATGTTTTCATGAGCTTCTTATTCTTTTGACATGTGAGACTGAGTTGCTTTATTTAGTTCATATTCTTGAAAAGATAGAATAAAATAGTTCATGTACCTAAATTTTTCTTTGTTAGAAAATCAGTCAAGAATGATGTTATATCGTGGACATCTACTTAGTTCTCATTGGATCTTCCTTTTAAACAAGACTGAACATTGAGAGAAGACAATCAACACAGTTATTCAGCGTTGCTGTTGTTTACTGGGTATTATTAGTGTTGCTGGCAGAGGTTGGGGTAATTACTGTTAGAAAGAAATCATGAGGAACAGAATCTGTAGGTTGCATCTGCCAATAGTGGAAGTGAGGCACGTTTTTTTTTGTGGAATTGCACAGACTGGGTGAATGGAACTACAGTCCATTTTACCATTTACCTCTCCTAGTATAGATGCTGATGCAGGTAATTTTAACCAGGCAAAACAAATAAAACAAAATATTCAGGTATAGATGCCAAACAAAGCTCAAAATCACGACTGCATCTTTTAAACATGGTTTGGGGTCTTAATCCTGTGCTGGAATATTAAGTCTTTGTACCACAATCAAACTGTGGAAATTATATTTTGCACTGTAAGATCTTCTGGTCTAATTTTTAGAATAAGATTAAAATGAATTTGCTTTAAGTACTTTCTGTTACTGAAATAATGCCACATATTTAGCAGAGTGAGTAATATGCACTCTCTAAGTGGTTACTATGTTACAGTTTTTCATGATGAAACATTTAGTACTATAGAGGCAAAAGTGTGGAGAATATGTGTAAATCATTTCATGAAACTCATTCTACTATAATGTCTCTTCTGAAGATGTCACCTTGGGACAGCCCTCAGGTTGCTACCTGCGTGCTGAGTATGCTTAAGTATGATAAAAAGCTGAAAAAATGAAACTGTGGGAAAAGCTCTGCAGCAGCATTGTGATGTCTTCACTGTTCATTCTGACAGACTTTTAAAGTGTAATTTTGCATCAGCAGTATCCAGACCTGCATGATTTATTATTATGCCTCCATGCTGGTGAAAAAGTTCATATTTTTGTTTGCAAAAAATCTGTTTTGTCATATTGATATGCCCAGGGGTCTTGTTTGCATCATCTCTGGTACAGACAGATGGATTTTAGTTATATATCAAATTTTCAGGCAAGTTTAAGGCTGAATGAGATCTATCTGCAAGGAGGTTTTCACCTAAGAGCTTAAAGACTACATTTATTTAGCTGTGATATGAAAGGGTAGATTGCTGTCTAACAGTAAATGCACTGATATAATGCGTGATGTGGACTAGACCACAGAGCTGAGGAGTTGGCCTGCGTAACTCTTCCTGCACAAGTTTACAATATCTGAGAGACTTTAATTTATTTCAGATTCAAGGTTCCTCTGAAGGATTGGTGATAGGTGTGGTAATCAGTGGAGAGTGACCATATACATGGTCTTGGCCTTGTGGGTCGACAACATCAGGTTCTCTCTTTTCTTCCTTCTCGCTGATACTGATTGACACATCATTCATCACGAACACTGCACCAACAAGGATTTAACCAGGCAAAACAAATAACACCTCTTAGAACATCAAAGATCTTAGCAGAGAGTGGGAGAGAATGAGATTTAGCAAAGTATTAATAATGGATGAGAGGAGAGGAGAGGAGAGGAGAGGAGAGGAGAGGAGAGGAGAGGAGAGGAGAGGAGAGGAGAGGAGAGGAGAGGGTGTTGACTCTTTGTTTAATATAGCTACATTTCTGTTCCCTGCTATTGTTACAGTATGAATTCATTACATAGCTTGGAGGCAAGAGTGATCCAGATTAATTTTTTACTAAAGTAATAATACAACAGCATTATGTGTGTTTATTCACTGCTCCTACATGTAGTCTGGGATCTACTTTGTCCTTGAATTGTATCTCTAACAGTGCAGGTGTGGAAGCTCATCTTTTTCACACGTGTGACACCTTCAGTCTACATCAGTTCTCATTAAGTTTCTGTCGCTGTTGGAAAAGGTACTACTTTACTTCAGTCAAATAAAGGGGACACAACCTGCAGAGGGATGATGTATTCATTAAAAAAGACGTGTTGCTCTCTTGAAGAAAATGATTAATGGGAACAGTGGCTCTGTACTTTAGAGCGTTTACACATCAAGAAATTAAGATTTGTGCACATATCTAAGCATGTGGAGTGAGGAAAAAAAAAGTCTTTAGTCAGTCTAATTTGTTTGCTTTTGCTCCTCATATGATAAAACATTAAAAATTAATATGCCATTAGTGTAGTGCATTTCATACACACAAGCAATTTAAGTGTTTTACAAAATAAGTAAAACAATAAAAAAAAAAACACCCTACAGTACAATAAAATGTTAATTAAAGAGATAGGCAAGCACTATCTTTGTAGCACAGCATTTTAGGGAAAACAAATAGTGCTGCCATCAAAGGCAACACATTAGCAAAGCCCTGTACAGATTGTGAGGCTGACTACTGATGAGGAACAGCTGGGTACAGAGAGTTGTTGAAGGCGAGGAAAAGAGCAGTTTATCAGTCCTTTAAAAAGCAAACATATTGGCTGATATCATTTTAAGTGTTCGTAAGTGTTGGCACTGTTGCCTCACAGCAGGAGCAGGGGCTTTTCTGTGTGGAATTTGAATTTTCTCCATGTGCTGGTGTGGGGTTCTCTCCAGGTACTCCTCCCACTGTTCAGTGACATGCATTGTAGGTTAACTGGTTATTCTAAATTGGCTGAAGCTGTGGATATGAGAGTGTAGTTGTCTGTCTCTTCCCTGGAAGACTCTACCGTACGAATATTGTAACAGAAATCAACGTTTTTCCAATCTGCTCTTATCTAATTTGGGGGTACTCCTTGTACTGCTCACTTGATGTAAAAAAATCATAATTATTATCCTCATGTGCCAGAGGAAGAAAAATGTAACTCAACATGATCAAACAACCACATCTGAATGGGCTGCAGCAGGAGCGCAGATGATGTACAGTAGGTCAGGTTTATTGTGACAGTGTTATTAAGAATGCACAAAAAGTGTAGACTCAGTGATTTTAAAGTTAGCTCCCTGTCCTGGTGTTAAATCTGCCACTAAACTTCTTGATGTGTTGGCTCATTACTGTGACCATCAGCGTCCCTGGAGCCTGCAAAAGGGATAGAAGGCAAGAGACAGAGAAGACTGAGAGGCTGTCAGGGCCATGCACATAATAAAATTCCTGCCACGCACTCTGCTCAAAGTAAAATAGTGTCATATAAAAGAATCAGTGTCTAACAGCACAGACTGCTCTACATCATAAGAAGGACAGGTGACACTGCCAATTTGACCCGTGTTTCTCACAGATCTACCTTTTTTGGAACATTTTTAAGAAGTCAGCAGGTTAACAAACTAATGCTTGTGTAAATAATGACAGAGATGATAAAATCTAATAATGGCTCAACATAAAAAGCTTCAGTTCATCTTTTTTAGATGCTTTATTTAAAACAAAAAACAAATGTAACACTAGGTAAAAAATCAGATGATCATGCAAGTTATCAGGATTCATTCTCTGGACGCCAGGAATAACTATAACACAATGTCAGGTTAATATAATTATAGACTTAATATAAGAGATAGATGTAGCCACTGTGGTGTCACCCACTGGTTTGCGTACTCTCCTCAACTTTAGCTCAATGACTGAAATTGCCATTCCCACAGAAATGCTGGTAGTGTGGATAGAAGTTTCAATACAATCATTAGATGAAGTAAAAAGATGACCTGATCCATATTGCCATTACTATCTACTATTTAAAAACAACTAATCAAAGAGCCACGTGTCTTTGTTCTTTCATACACCCATACAAACTCACAGAGATGTTTCCACCACCTGAGAGGATGTTATATTTACTTACATTAAAACCCTGAACTAAAACCAAGTCTTTACATCATAATTGCATGCTGCAGACACACACTCACGGAGCTGATGGTCTGACAGCATAGCACGGACACCCAGCCATACAATCCACTCACACCAGAGACCAATAAACACTCACACGTGTTGTTCCTGTTAAATGACACTTTGTCACAGAACTGCTACTTATTCATTTATTCAAATTACAAACACACTGACACACGCACCAAAGGTACAAACCCAAAGAGTGCTGCACTCTCATGTTTTGTGCATTCAAAAGGTTGTTGTGGTCACAAATCTTTTAACAAGATCATGATGAGGAGCTGTTGCTCAGTTTAACTGCACTGCAGATATTGCACTGGAGCCCCGTCCACCTGTCTGTCCCCAAGGTGATAACATTATTCATGCTATAACAACTCCTGCTTTGATGCAGGAAAAAAATTAAGTTGCAGCCCTGAATTAAGTTTAATCAGCAGAGAATGAATTTGTGTGGAAAGTTTTTGTTATGACAGGAAAAAAAAAAAAAAAAAGCTTTGTCCTCAGCTTTCATGAGCTTGATAGTTCCTAGAAGTTCAAACACAAATCATATTACTTTGCTTGTTGTTTGGCTGATATCCCATTTTTTAAAGCCAGCCCTCAAAGGTCCAGATGAATTTAAAAAAGTGTACACAGAGAGATGAGCCCGTATTGTGAATCACTCTTTCAGTGCTCCCTCTTTGTTCCCTGCCATCGTTGTAATTTAGCCCAGGCCTGTGGCTTGTCAGGGGATCATGCCCAAGCAGCTCTGCTGGCAGAGCTTTAATGAAACACTTTGGTGCACAAAGTATGTGTGTGCTTGAGTGGATACGTGTAAGTATGGGTACTCATAAACCATTGTCCGTGTCTGTATACACCAGCTGAGCTAGTGTAATTTAACATCCTGCTGATTCCACCACAGACACATGGAGCCACAAACACAAACACACACACACACACACACACATGCACAAGCAGTGAAGTGCAGTGACATGACCAGTGGCAATAGGATACATTTGCTATTAAAGATACGCAGAGGAGAGTCAGGAAATGCCAGTCGGCTGGTCGGAAATGTGGTGAAAAATGCAGCGGTCTGCAAAACATCTGCTTTTTAGTAAGATCGGAGCACCGTTGTGGTTGCTGTAGTACTGTAGTCAACAAAAGCGCATATCTTATGTATTGCTACACCAACAGCAGCTTATTGTAAGTGCGATATCATGGATTGTTTATTTTTAGGAGTTCTTTTGTGTTTCTGTGTGTGATGGAGGGAATAAAGGCAGTGTCATTGCTTCTGAATAGTTATAGTAGCGCAAGTGTACGAGGAATAATAAGACACATGAATAAAATAAAATAGTATTAAAAGTAGATTTAAATAATTTAAATATCAATTATTCAGAAGGAGCTTCTTATTACACACTGTATGACGGTGGAGCAACTATGGTGGAGACTCAACTCCGCAGAAAGCTAATAGTACAACTTAGAAATATACAATTTAATTCAAATGCAGGCACTGAGTGGAAATTGTCTTGCATTGGGTAGGACTGAATCCAGTGTATTGCACTCCTGGAAAATATCTGCCCAAATGGCTGAGAAAGCAAGACTGTAGTCATTTATAAACTCAAAAAATATTCATTCTCTCAACCCTGGAGATAGTCACACCCTCAATAATTGCTAATATGCGTATATTAAAGCACATATCCATGTATCCCCAAATTTACTAGAAGTCCAGATGAACAAGTCATACAGAAGATCCAACACTTCATGTCCAGCACAGAAAACAACACTTCTTATCAAAGCTTCTGTTATAATTTAGAATAAGAAATATTAATGGCATTATGAAATGGATCACTTGTAGTGCAGACACTACTGAGAATGATTTCCTGACTTCAGCTCCTTTTGGCTTTGCAGCGTTCTTAATGTGTTTTAGTTACGGCTATGAAGGTTAAAATGAGAGGAGACCGTAATAACTGAATGTTATGTTGCTCTGTAACTGCTGGGAGTCGAAAACAAACATCTGTTTACTAATGAGTTTGCCCCATCGCAGTAGAAAGGCTTGTCACTCTCATGTTCACAGCTTATTTCTACCAAAAATGACCCCCAACCAAATATGCAAGTAATGTTTTTAGCTTACCAACTTTAGCACACTTCTTCCGTCTCTTTAAAATACTGAAAAACAGATGATCAAGAGAGCGTGCTCTTTGAATATAATTAAACTGTACAGTGAATACTGAAAATCAAAATTGACAAAAGAACCAAAGATGTTAAAGTCCTAGCACTTACTGCTGAGCCAACAGAAAGCTCAGACAGTGCATACAGTAAGTGTGTGCCAAGCAAGCAAGTGCTCCCAGCTGACTGGATAAAAGCTGATTAAATGAGCAGATAGAGCACTGAGTGGGCGGGTTAACAGAGGACTCAAGTCTCATCATGGTCAACAGGGTTCTTGTGTCATTTTAATAGGACTGTGAATGACTTATTGATTTTGATAACACAGGTGGGATGAGTGGAGGCAGGCATGGTGAATGGACTGGTTCTTATATAGCGCTTTTTTACTCTACATGAGTACTCAAAGCACTTGATACAGCATGTCTCAGTCATACATCTAAGTGCTTTCTAACAGTTTCCAACATCAGGAGCAACTCAGGGTTTAGTATCTTGCCGAAGGACACTTTGGCATGCAAACATGCAAACTGTTTGTGTTCACACAGTGTGTCTGCTAGAAAAAGGTTCAGCTGCTGTATTTCCAGGGAGAGAAAAGAATGAGAGATAACTTCACTCAGAGATGGAGAAATATGTAAGAAAGACAGGACAAGAGAGGAAGAAGAGAGGTTAAGGTAAGGACTGCTCAGTGATGTGATGAACCAGAAATTTAAAGCTTACATGTAATGTCCTCATTTTTAAAATCAGATATTGGATCTGTATATGATGTGAAGTTGTGTTTTTTGCATGTTGTGAAATGTCCTGCAAAACAAATGGCCCGAAAGCCCTCCAGTGTGGCTGAATTCAAACAATTCTGCAAAGAAGAGCGCGCCAAAATTCCTCCACAGTAATGTGAAAAACTGATTGCCAGTTATCACAAACCCCTGACTGCAGTTACTGCTGCCAAAGGTGGCACAGCCAGCTATTAGATTTAGGGGACAATTACTTTTTCATGTAGGGCCTGGTAGGTTTGTGTAGTTTTTATAGCTTAATAAATGTAATTATCATTTAAAAGCTGTATTTTGTATTTACTCGGGTTATCTCTGATGATATGAAACATGTAAGTGTGAGAAATGTGCAAAAAAATACTAAGAAACCAGGAAGGGGCAAATACTTTTTCATGGCACTGTATTCATGAAACAGGCATGTGGGAATGGTTCAAATGTTTCTTCTTAAAGACTGCTACCACTTATATAAGTCATAAGCCATAAGAATCTGGCCTTCTCCTGGGATCAGTAGATTTACACAAAAACAACAGCACTCTGTAAACTTGTCATGCTTCTTCTCTATGAATCAAAATGATTTCTCTCTTCCTGTCTCTCAGATCTGTTTCTGACTTCCTGTCTCACACAGATGCACAAACACAGCTGCTTAGGAGTGTATATCATCCTTTGCAGGTCAGCTTGAAGGCTAATGCTGGTGCTTGTCTTCAGAGATGGACAATGACCTCTTTCTGCTAAGAAAAAGTCAAGGAAAAGGTCAGCTGAAAGCTTTGGTGAGGGAGGGACAGATTGCAGTACCTCACCTGCCTGACCTTTAAAGGATGATGCATAGGTAATTATTTGAGATGCATATACTTTAGTCTTAAACTTTTCTCTGCAGTGCAGGACCCAGACGGCCAAAACTCATCTGCATTAAAATTTGTAATGTGCATTTTTCAGTGGCAACTTTTTGTACATTTGACACATATAAAGATAGCTTTATATGTGTCAAATGTATAGATAGCAAGTAAGTTATAACTTGGCCACCGCTGAGTTTAAAAATGTCCCACCACTCAGGACTGGTGAATGGTTTGCCATTCACCACTCCCAAGACTGAGACACAGAACCAGAGCCAGCAGGTACACTCTCACTGGATCAAAAAAATCAATCAGTTCTAGTATTTTGAGGACAGAAATTTGCATCGGTTACAGTTTCTGTTGTCATTCAACCCCTCAGGCATCAATCAAACTGTCAGCATGGATCCACTCTGCAACCCATGTGTTCCAAATAAAACCATAAAAGATGTTTTCCTTCACAAACTACACCCATACAAAGCTCACAGCATCTGAAGACATAACACTGTGGATTAAACTGTATGATCGATAATTTCAGCAGGCCTCTGAACAACCCAGTGTGCTAGCCGTCAGCCTCAAGAAGGAATCAGGGAATAGATCCAGGGATGAAGGGTGAAATAGAGAGAAAGAACAAGCACACTGAAAGATGGCACCACAAGTCCCAGCTGAGTGGAAACTGATGAGATTTTTTTTACTGAGTGTAGGTATGAAAGTACAAGAGTCAGAGTAAATCTGAAGGAGAATGGAGCTGCTGGGACTGTCTAGCTGTGGCTCTTTTCATTCCCAAACTGCCTTGGGAAGTGATGGATGGCCTTGCTTTTGTGTTGCTAACCGAAGCCGAAGCAATTAAATTTAGAACAACTGATGAAAAGTCAGTGTATTTATAAAGTCATTTGTCACCGAAATTAAATCAGGGAACACAAAACAACCTGAAGAAATAGGATAAGAGAGTAGATCTCTTATACATCTTAGTAGCTTTGCGAACATCATTGTTTTTTATGGTCAAGTGCAGAATGTGAGTCCGTGTACATGCGCTCCAGAATTTTTTTTTTTTAAGTTGCAAATTACAGCAGGTTGTTCTCTGTGCAATCTAATCTTCTCTGTGTAGTTTATCACAGTTTCTGTTTACAGATGACTCTAAATTGTTAATAAATTTACACATTTAATAAATTATAATAGTTTTTTATTAATAATGGATATGAGTTCATGAAATTTGAAAGCTGTGGCTAAGAGTGACAATTGCACAGAAAGCTTCTGCCCTCAGAAAATGACTCCATTATTGTTTTGTGGAAGTTGCTATTTGCTATTATCAGATAGTGGTCTGAGCCTGATTCACGTAGCTTCAGTTCAATACAAATACACACCAGTTCAATATTAACTTTAGTGATCTCTGATTGACCTAACTGGGTGTCATCACTGCTGACATGATTATTATTTTATGAAATTTATGTTTATCCTTAGCCAGCAGTTTCAGGGTTCCTTCTATGTTGCCTGCTCTGGTCCCTGGAAGACAATCAGCAATGGCTGCTGGAGTCGCTCCATCAATACTAAAAGGCATATACAGGTTTTAGAACAACTCTCTCATCCAGACTACATCTTCAGGATAGGCCTGGACTATGGACTGCCAACTTTCAGTAACACCTTGCAATTTTGTCCAGTGCACAATGCTTAAATGTTCAGGAGTTCATCTCTGTGATTAATGCTAGCTCTGAGCAGCAGCTAACTACACAACATTGTAGAGACTAATAAGCTGCAATGAAACCAAAGTGAAAATACTCACACAGCTTTATAACTGTACTTTAATGGCTGTACTTTAATGCATTTGTTTCATTAAACTGTGCTTTAATGAAACAAATGCAATTGCAAATCAAATGGAAGAAAGGGATAATGTGGCTATTTTCCCAAGAATTGGCAGAAATGTGATTTTTAAGTCAAATATGATTCTACTTCTTAGCCTCTAAATACTGTAGCTAAGCCTCCAAGCTACACATCATAGATGCTTCAAGCAGTATTTCATTCCATTAAAGTAGAAAATTAGATTTGAGAATTGTGACCCTGTTGCTTTAGCTGAAGTATTAAGGTGAAATGCCTTTACAGTTGCTCTGCCCACTTTGTATTCCGGATCATACTCTTGTCCTGTGTGTGTACCTGCCTTAAAGATGGATGATGTACCTCTTCTATTGATTGGCTCCAATGATGGATTCAGGCTGAAAGTGAAAGAGAAATCAGTTGGCATTAAGCCAGGAACTCTTACTGTTAGCAAAACCAAAAAAGATGAATATGTGTGTCTGTGTGGAGGCAGAAAGATGGCTAAAGTGGAGAATGATGGCGAATGTTTAATGTTTATTCTAGTATTTATTTATTAAAGACATTTTAAAAAGGCATTGTAGGCAATTGATCAAAGTACCTGTCTCCCCCCAAAAAACAAAAAATAAAAGAATTGCATGCATAAGGCCATCTGGATCCCCAGTTAGTCACATTTGAGCTTGCAGGAACAAAAAGCATCAAAATACCATGACACAGTTTGAAATTACCATATAGCGAGGCAGAGCAACAATAGAGGCATATTGATGGGACATGTGACATAGAGTGATAATCATAACAAATGCAGATGCTTCCATGCGGAGCATTTGATATGTGAGTCATACATTATGGTCTTCACAATCCCCACAACTCAGTTGTTATTGCTGTTCTTGTCACTTTGAGTTTGACTGAGCCAGCCGAGCAGTTTCATCTCACTTTTCTCCTTTTCCTGACCAAAGCTAATGGTCCTCAGTGCACAGATACAAAGAGTGATATTGATCTTCTCGCATAACTCTCAGCAGCAAAGCAAATAAACATATTTCCCAAAATGTCAAGATATTTGGATGAACATTATGAATAAAGTGTTTTCAACTCAAGTCAGGTAGGAATAAACACATCAAAGTCAAAGTAAAAGAACAAAATAGACTAAAGCTTAGTAAAGAGGCTCAGATGGCATTTCTGATGTAACATTAAATAACGTGTATTTTTCTTGTTACAGCACTTCAGAAGTACAGCAGCTCTTTTTTTTTCTCTCTTTCTTGTCAATAGATTGATTTATCCTAGCATCGGCTTAGCAGTCACATGTAACTGGATATCAACACAGAGAACCCCACCAAATTATAAGGGCATTTACTTGAAAGTGGAGTGCTGGCAGTATATGACCAATCACAAACATGGATAGGTGTACTGGCAGCAGAGCAGCACAGAGGAAGAAAAAAGAGCAAGCTGTAATAATAGAAAAAAGGGGTTAAACAAACAATATACCAAACATAGACGCTGCAGTCAAAACAGCAGTGTGGTGCAAACAAGTGCTGTACAGTACGATGGATAAACTGGATCAAAAATGAGCAGCAGCGCCTAACAGGCATGAGAAGAACTAATTATTAGCTTAAAGATGCTTTTATAAATGAAAACTGTAAGCGAACTCAATTATAAATATATATATGGTCAAGAAGCTCAAAGCTTATAGGCTATATTAGGGCTCATAGAAAATACAAAATTCCTTGCTGCCAAAGGGTCAAAAAAACTAATTATGGAGTTATTTAAGCACCAAATCCTGCTTTGTAGTACAGGCCTCTGGTTGGCCGACACCTCTCTGTGCAGAGTGTGTCCTGTATCTGTTTGGATTTCCTCCGGGTGCTCTGGTTTTCTCTCACAGTCCAAACATTTGCTTGTTAGATTAATTGCGGACACAAAATTGGCTCAAGTTGTGGATGTGAGAGGGTGCAGTTGCCTGTCCGTGTTAGCCCTGTGATGGACCGTCAACCTGTCCAAGATGTGCCCCTTCTTTAGCCCATTGTCAGCTGAAATAGGTCATTCTTTTAAAAACTATGGGCAAATTAACATCTTTTAGTCAAATAATTTGGTGGCCATATATTTAAACAGCCCCAAAATGCTTTAAAAGGTATTTTCAGGTGTCCTGTAGGTAGATTGTGCCAAGTATTGTCTGCCATAAATCTTCTGGCACTTCATTTAATGCCAGATTTATTCGATAGGGTTGAGATCAGTACTCTGAGGGGCAGCATTATCTATTGCAGGACACTTGTAAAATAATGGCTCTTAAAGACTGTAGCTATATGTCTGAGATCACTGTCACACCGCAGAACGGCTTCGGCACTGATCATGTCCTGCTTTTATTTTGTGGTGTGGAAAAAATGTAAACCATCTTAAGTGACCAAAACGTTTGCATATGATTGTGTATGTATGGCTTACGTCTCACCAGTTAAATTAATTAAAGCTACAAGTGTTTCTAGTGACAGTTCCTGCTCCACAGACATCAACACGAATGTGAGAAGATCCATAAATCCACAAGACTTGACAGAGCAGTCAAACAGACTGATAGTGGAAAATCTTCAAAGACATGTAGCCCCTGGGCTTCCAGCCATTACAGACCAAGAGCCAAGAATCTGGTCATCTATTCCTTTTTTTTTATTTGACTAAAGGTGTCAAGCTGAGGTGATCGTTCCTTTTTAACTTGAACAGAGATGGAAAAAGGGCTCTTGGCCAGCCAGCTACTGCACTCTTTAATTGAAAGTTAACTCGATTTACTCTGTGGTCTTGAAGATATTTCCTGCTCTGGCTTTAGGTTAGTGCTTCAAAACTGTTTTCAACTCAGCACAGTTGGTGCATTTCTATTACTCAAATGCCCATGACCTAGTCAACAGGAAAGCTTCATAAACTTTATTATGAAATCACATTTTTAGAAAACTTTAGTAGTTGTGCTTCAGTAAAGGCAGGCCTGGTTGACTACTCATTCAGCTGGCAGAACACTTTGAGCTGTTGATTCACTCCAGAGACCAGAGTAGACAGTCTGAGTTGAACTAAGAGCACTCAGTCTCCCAAGAGAGGAGCACTTGATGTAACTTTCCAAAAAGCAGGAACATGTAACAGCTCAGAGGTGACAAGCTGGGATGGCATGATTGAAGAAGAGCACTCATTTTTCAGATAGAGAGAAAAACAGATTCATTGTTTTGTTTCTGTCTTTTTTCTCAGTGTCTCACTAAAGGAAAAATACAATAAAGTGCAGCCTGACACTGACTAATCTAACAAAAGGATCTAAGGAGATAATAACTACATTCAGCAATGTAACAAGGAGAAGGTATTAAATATCACAGAGAAAACTGCTAGCTGTTTATCTTACCTTTTACCTTTTATCTTACCTTTACCTTTTGCCAGACTCAACAGACTAAAAATGGCCATGAATGCATCTGAATAAGCCTGTGTATTTGGTTCAGAAATATTTTCAGTTCACTAACAACCCATCGCAGGGGCAATCGTGCTAATCACTAATCTGTATTGACTTGCATGCAATCAAGCCTATATACAGTGCTGTGCAATAGTCTTGAGTCATCCCTAATTTCTTTATATTTTGCTTCCAATGAGCCAAAATTTATTGTAATTTTAAAGTGGTCTTGAGCAATAGTTCTCCAGGCTTTCTGAAAGTCTATCAAGTTTTTCTTTGGACATTGGCTGCTTTTTCACTTATTTTCAGTTCAGTCCTTGTACCTTAACATTTTCAGAGGAATGTTTTTTTGTTTGCTAAGCCACTTAACGCTGACCTATGAATCACCGAGCCACAAAAAGGCACCTCGACAGCTTAAAGAAATTACAGAAAGAAAGCTGCCTGAGACAGTTCAGGCTGTGGTGGAGAATAAAGGTGGTCATACCAAATATTGACTTTCAAGCTCACTAGAACTGCACAACTTCTGTTTTTGCCTTATACTGTATTTCCATGTGTCTTTGCACATGAACAGTATGTACTGGAAAGCTAAAAATGCCTTTCAGTGAACCTTTTAAAAGTCTCTGCTGCAGTCCCTGTAACAGAGAATACAATGTGGTTTTGAAATGTGAGTTTTAGAAAAACAGTCCTTTCAATATACTGTCATGTTCATCAGAAGCATTCTGTTAAACTGCGCACTCACATTATAGGTGTTTTTGAAAGTGTGTTTTATAAGGAACTCTATCGATACATGTAAGAAGAGTGTCTATACAGATGTTCAGAAATGCATATCCCATTGTACACCAAAGTCCTTTTTAGCTGCCACTGTGTTGTCAGGTTGCATTGCTTTCTGTGTCTATCATCTATGTGCATGCTCAGCCTTTCAAAAGCAAAATGATTGACATCAGCACATCTCCTGTCTGTTACTCAGTCTTTCAATTTGAACCTGAATGGTTTCTAAACATGTAAACATTTTCACTATCCTTCCAGAGAAAGTTTATCAGTTAATGACTTTGAGCATCACTTCAGAAGGTGTTCTTTCAGCTTTGATAACTTTCTATCATCTCCTCACAGCCCACAGTGAATGACTGCTGTCACCTTGAGCACAGACTCGTAAAATGACTTATTGCACTCGTGAAGATAAACAGCATCCTTAAAATTAAGCAAAAAAAATCATCCAGCTCTGCCTCTGAACTGAATTCCTTCATATTTTGACCAAATTGCAGCACAAACAGGTGGATTATGTTCTAATAAATGCAAGCAGCATTTTTTGGTGGAGATAAGAATTCAGTTGGGATCAGCAGCGCTCGCCATCTCATCAAAAAAGCAGGCATTTGAGAAACCACAGAAATATGCATGCCTATGTATTCTGTTTTACAGACAGTTTAAAAGGGGATGAGTGAAAGACACCAAGGAGGCAGAGAGGCTGGAAAACAACAAAGTTACTTTAACTTACGGGCGTGTGAAACAAAGCAAAGCAAAAACACAAGAGGAAAAAACTCAGTCACAAGGAGGCAAAGTGTCAAAGTGATGCTGACCTCCTCATCTAACTCTCCACCAGAAAACACACTTAACAGTTAAATTTCCCCCTCTAGTGAAGTCATACAGTCATTATTTTTTAGAGGACATAAACTCAACAAGAACATGTCACCATTTTTTCTGTTGCTTCTTTTTTTTTTCCCACTGATACTTGGAAAGATAAAGGTAATGATAGATGAATACACTGAAACGAAAGAAGACAAACAGAGACCAAAATAGAGGCGACAAGACAGAAACACAGATACCAACTCAGACTGTACACAACTCGCATAAAAATCTGGCTTATCGCAACACATAGTGCCAAAGAGAGAAGGTAACAGAGAGGAAGCAGTAGTAGTTGACTGGAAATGAACTGCATTCCCAGCATTTTGCTCAAAGCTCCGAGACACGCACAGATACACAACCTCATAAAGAAAGCTGCTTTCTCAGCACTTACTTGGAGAGCGTGACAGTATACCGTCTGATATTATTTTTTTACTGTCAGTCACTGTGCCCCTCTGGCATTCAAAAGATGCATGCACAAAATCACATGAAAGCTACTGACGACGTGTTTGTGTGTAGAAATGTTAACCCTGGATTCCCATAGTGACATTCAGGTTAAATTTTGCAGTTATTGCTACTGTTTTCATTTATTTAAACAAAACAAAGTAATTATAGCAGACTAAAGCATTTAATAAAGATTTCAGACCAGATTTAAACACATGATATAAAATGTTATCTAAAGGATCAGTCTATATACAGGGCTTGACATATTTATTAAACCACCACCCAAAAGTTTATGCCACAGCTGCTCTAAATGTCATGTAATTGCTGTATCAGGCAGGCAGAGGACCCCTAAGCAGGACTCCAGAGGCAAGAGCTAAACTTGAATTGCGTGGGTTTTCTCCGGGTACTCCGGTTTCCTCCCGCAGTCCAAAGACATGAAGTTAGTGGGGTTAGGTTACCTGGTGATTCTAAATTGCCCATAGGTGTGAATGTGAGTGTGAATCGTTGTCTGTTTCTCTGTGTTGGCCCTGCGACAGGCTGGCGACCTGTACAGGGTGTACCCTGCCTCTTGCCTTATGACAGCTGGGATAGGTTAACTAGAACAAAGAAAGCCTGAAAACCTCAATACTACATACTATGGAAAACACAAACGCATTGCCACTCATGAGAATAATGAAACTAACTCAGATGCCAAAATACAAAGTAAAGATGATTTCAAAAAGTCCAACCTAAAATGCTGGCTCAACAAATTATAACACTAAATTAACAAGTTGGTAATTTTTAACCAAAGTTTTTTATGTTTTTGTAGTGATTGATCCACCAGTATGCACAAGCGCGCTAATCAAAAATATTTTTTAAAATCCAAAATATAATTATTGTTACCCATTCATTTTTTAACTTACTGTTTTACAAAAAAAAGCAGAAAAAAAATTGCAAAACACCACAGAAGATACCAAATTAGAGATCAAATCTAGACTAGATAAAACTTTATTAATCCCTTCAGGAAGACTCCCTCAGGGAAATTAAAGAAAGTCATTTACTTGCATTACAGAACAGAATAATTAGTTTTTGTCACGGTCGGGGCTGTGTGCTGGAAAGGGTAGGACCCAAATGGAGGATGCATGAACTGGAGCTTAACTCTAAACAGCTTTATTTGCTGGAGGCTCACAAATTATAAGCAAACAAAAATCTGAAATACAACAAAATCTCAACCAAGGCTGTAAACACAAAACAAGCCTGGGAGAACAAGGGGAAGACTAAACTGGGAGACACACAGCTAAGAGGTAACATTGACAATGACAACACCACAACAATGAAACAAACAACACTGAGACCTTAAATACCTTAGGGGATAATGAAGGAAAAGGAAACAGGTGAGAACACAGGTGACAACATGACACTAATGAACAGAAGAAGGCAAAACAGAACACAATACACAGAGACTAGAATACTATCAAAATAAAACAGGAAGTCGAACAAAGGAACAGAGATGCAGAACTTACACTGAACACCAGGAAACACACGGAACTAGAAAATCAACCATAATCAAACCCCATAACAAAAGAAAAAAACCACAGAACAGACAAATAAAGCCAAAAGACAAACACACAGGGTCACACGGAACCATGACAGTTTTAATGGTTGAATGTTCCACTTGATTAGTTTCTGACTTCTCAGAGATGTCAAATTTGGGTATAAAAACATGAATTCAGTTTGTTACGTTTCAACTTTCCTACTTTTTATAATATTTAACTTTAAACACGCTTTTGACAGAATTCTAAAATATTTGTGTTTTCTTGTTTTTATGAAAGGTGGTCTAATAAATTTGTTAAGCACTGTAAACACAATCAAACCTGAAAATAAATAAATAAGTCTAGATTTAAAATGTATTTTCACACAGAAGGACTCAGCTAGAAGAACTAAATTCCTTGAATCCTGCTATTAAAAAACAAAATAAGATGCACTTTTTCCGAACTCTCAACAATGCAAAGGTAATTTGGGATCCAAGATCAAAACCAAAAGGAATTTTAATGGGTCACATCAACATTCGTAGCATTGTTAATAAAACGGAGCAAATAGAACATCTGTTAAGTGACTCAAATATTGACATACTTGGAATATCAGAAAGGTGGATGACTTCTACATCTCCGGCAACTGTGAATATGCCAGAATATATTGTATACAGAAGAGATTATTTGTATACAGAAGAGATTATTTGGCGCTATATAAATAAAATTGAATTGAACTGAATTGAATAGATAGAGGAATAGGGAAAGGTGGAGGTGTATTGGTCTATGTTAAAAATCATATTAAATGTGAACTAATCAGTTGGCCAGGGGAAGTTTACTATAATTTTATGTTGTTTGTGTTATGTGTTATATAGGTGATGTTTGTATTATTCTCTGCTCTTTATTTTGTTGGATGTTTTTTGGTCTTACCTGCCTTAGAACAACGGATGAAAATTAGCTTTTGTGTTAACTCCGGCATATTTACATTGATGCTCATTGAAGATATGTTGATTAATATGCATTGTCCTAATTGAAATAAATGTATAAATTAAATTAAATGAGCCCGATCAAAATGTAGGTAAAGCTGCTGAACAAAACGATTTTGGCTTTAAATTTTGACTCTTGGTGTGGTTGCAAAATTGATTTTAATATATGGGTTTCTCCTGTACTTGTGAAGTTAAAGGGCTGGGGAAAAATCATGCTAATTCACATTATAGATGCAGTTATCAACAACAACAAAAAAACTCCACTTACCTACAACTTGACTTTATTAATGAGCAGGTATACAGTACCCGCCACCATGGACCTAAAACTCAAAATGTGACATGATGTAGTAATTAGCCATTTTAGAGGTTTTACCAAACTATTTCTACATGAAACAATTTTTGTTCTTTTAAACTAAACCACAAAATGATTAAATTAGAATGGAGTTTGGTCATAGTCAGGACAACATCTACATTAAATCTGAACAACTTATTTAAATTAAGAGGCCAGCAGCAGTCCCCAGAGTTAATGTGGGCTCAGTCATTAGGCCAGCCTCTTTGCAGAGAGGTTTCTACCAGGACCTCCATCATAAACATACAGTAGGACCCATTAGTAATTTCAGCAGATGAGTGTTGTGTTTCTTCAGAGTATGATCTCAGGTTGCAGAGGAGAGAAACGATTAAGACTAATAAGACCAGTTTAATAATTCAATACTTGAAAAGAAAAGCTCAATATTCCAGCTGTTTCCACAGCTTTTTTCAGGAAACATCTGGATATCAATAAAGATCTAAGCTAGTGAACTGATAATACTAAATTACTCCTGTCACTACAGAGACACACTTGTGTGCAATGACACAAGTTGGCACACGGGTAGAATGCTGATTGGTAGTAAAGTTAGCTTGAACAGGAAAGAGAAGAACTAAAGGCTGAATAAGAATTATTAATTCTCAGGTTTGCTCCATTAAAAACATTTTTTTTAATACTATATATACTCTACCAATCAGCATTCTACCCGTGTGCCAACTTGTGTCATTGCACACAAGTGTGTCTCTGTAGCCTCTGTATTAGTTGAATTCCCACAATCCCCTCTCTCTACATCATCAAATAGCTACACAAATGAACACTAGTGTGTATAAATCTCATATTATTTATATGATTAGTGACAGGAGTAATTTAGTATTATCAGTTCACTAGCTTAGATCTTTATTCATATCCAGATGTTTCCTGAAAAAAGCTGGTGCGGTGGTTAGCGCTGTTGCCTCACAGCGAGAAGGTCCTAGGTTGGAAAACACCCTGGCCGGGGCCTTTCTGTGTGGAGTTTGCATGTTTTCCCCATGTCTACGTGGGTTTTCTCCAGGTACTCCAGTTTTGTCCCACAGTCCAAAGACATGCAATTAGTGGGGTTAGGTTAATTGGTGATTCTAAATTGTCCATAGGTGTGAATGGTTGTGTCTTTCTGTGTTAGCCCTGCAACAAGTTGGCAACCTGTCCAGGGTGTACCCTGCTTCTCGCCTTATGCTTCCAGACCCTCAGAAGGACAAGTGAAAGAAAATGGATGGATACACTGTCTTATATTCGTGGCACCAAGCAAAAGATTCCTGGTTTGATTCCAGGAGGAGACACAAATCCCTTCGGGGTTGCATCAGGAAGGGCATTTGGTGTAGAAATCTGCCAAATCAAACATGTGGCATTACCTGCTGTGGTGACACCTTGTGAATAAGAGAGCAGCTGAAAGTAGCTTATTTTATGTTTTTTGGAGGTGTATGCATATATGAAGGCTTTGCAAAATATATTTGAGGCCGGGTGTCGGGCTTGAGGGTTTCAGGCAATGTATACATCATCACCAATATTATTGTTGTTGTTTTTGTTGTTCTTGTTGGTGGCGGTGGTGTCTGTAGTGTTTTGAATATGTATTTGTATTTTATAACCTATTATATTTTGTGTCTATTTTCACAGAAACTCCAGACAGAAATTTGACATAAATGTCAGTATTTCTTTGCATGGTCCCTGACAAACAAAAAAAAACTAAACTTAACTGCTTTTCAAATTGTATGTTACTATACTACACAGCATATACTATGCTATATACTACTATAAGGGCACTTTTGATCGTGCATTAAGCTGATGATATTTCTGTGCATATATTTAAAGAACAGACAAAATACAATTGAGTATTTTCCCACTGTTGTAGGAAATGCCCTGACTGATCTATTACTCTTTCTCCACTTCTTTTTCTTATATTTCTTACTTACACAAACATTTGTGTTTAGGGATCCATTAAACACACATTAGAAAAATCTCTGGGAGTGTCTTATTTCCACAATATTCTGCACAATATTGTCAAAATTAGGAATATCTTGTTTCAGAGAGATACTGAAAAACTGCTCCATGTATTTCCCCCTTATTATCAGGCAGTCCTAAAAGCTCCCTGAAAAGCTTTGTGAAAATCATACAAAATGAGTTCATATTTCTCCCCATAATCCAAAAACATTCTTCTTACATCCAGTAGTTTGTGTCTTGTCCTGTTTTGTTTACTCTCTGTCCCTTCTTTTCTCTCATCCCTTCCCCCTCATCCCCCAGCTGGTCACCATAGATGTCTCAAATCATTGGGGTTCTCCCTCTAGTATTGCCGGGTCTTCGCCTTGTCAGCTGATGTTATATAAATAAAACTGAAGTGAATAAAAACATATGGTAACTGTACATCCTTTGAAATACCATATCTGCTGGCTTGTGATGAGCTTTGACTTCTTCCTCCTAACATGCACACGACATCTGCAGCACTCCAAGCACTCATTAGACAAATTAGACCACAATTTGTTGTTGATAGCGTTCCCGTATTTCTCTTGCAATGTTGGTGTGGTGTAAACTTGTCTTCCCCTCTGAGCCACATGGCTCCTTCCTGCTCCCTTCCCTTGACAACAAGGAAACAGTCCTAAGAGGATAATTGGGCCCCTGACACTTTTCTCTGGCTGTACTGGGGAGAAACTCATTCTGCTTCTCTGTAGGCGCACTTTAAGATTTCCTTAAATGTGCTTCCAAAGCTGCAGGGATCATATGCCTTCACAAACTGACAGCTCGCTGCAATATTTCTAGTGTCCTTCTGCTTTTCTTCAGCATACCACACTGTGACATTGCAGTACAAAAAAAGTGGGACTTAAGGAAGATAGTGCCTATTTTAGATAACCACCACACTTTAATAAACCTTTTTTAAAGCAGAGTTTTCCATCTTACCTATAGATGAACAGAATAAGACAATTTTTCAAAAAATAGCAAAGGGCAGACTTTAAACAACTAAGAGCTTTGGCAGATTGTTGGAGACAGAAGGACAGGCAGTGTTGTTTAAAACATCTGCCTCTGATCTGCACTTATAAACATCCACCTTTGCTGGTCTGGCCTTTACTTCTGTCTCTGTGTGTGTTTGTGTGCATTCAGAAAAGCAGGCAAGGAGACAGTATGAGCTGGAGTGTGTATTTGTTTTTGTGTGTAGGAATGAGTGAGTCTGACACTGTGCCATCCACCTTGCACAGGCTTTTTTGGATGGACTCAGGGGGACTTTTTAAAAACAGCCAGCCAGCAATTTAACTAAATCATCTTATTTATGGTGTGTTTTTTTTTTTGCAAGTCACTCAAGGCCATCTTTGGTTCTGGTAGAAGATTGGAATTTTTTATACCACATAACCATCACTGTAAACAGCCAAAAAAGCTTTGTAAAAAAAGCAATGACAGAAAAAAAGTCTGTATATTTTAGCTGAAATAAGATTCTAGTAGGATTCATCTGTTTATATTCCTTTAGAGATAATACTGACAGTGTCAGTGCTCGACTTACAGTGAACCAGCAATGTGGGAAGGATAGGCAACAGTGTTTTTTAGTAAAGTGTTTTTGTAGTAAATAACAATGTCAAATGTTTTATCTGCTCTTCGTGGTTTTGATGTAACCACGTCTGCGATTTCCACCTAAAACTGTGATAAATGAATGCTTTGAAAAATTATATTTCCAAAATTCAACAGCAGTCACACTGAAGCATTTGCAGCAGAACTCTACCAAATTGACAAAAAAAAACAAAAACAAAAACAAAAAAACTGTTGGCAATGAGATCTACGGATCGGCTGCGTGGCAGGCAGGAAGAGGACCCCAACGCAGACGAGGTAGGATGATAATTTAGCCTTTATTTGGCGAGTGCAGAACATAAACAGAGGCAAAAGCAACTAAACAGGATGATAACCAAAACTGAATTCCAAGAACTACAGAGAAACACAGAAGGGACACAGCAGGGGAGCAAATGACGACGACGCGACAACAGGCTAAGAAAACACCGGACCTAAATACACGAGGATAACGAGGGGAGTGGGAACAGCTGGGAAACACAGGAAATACTAATCCTAATGACAAGACCAAGCAAGCAAAACTGAACATGACAGACAGAGACCAAATGACTATCAAAATAAAACAGAAAGTCAAACGGGGGAACAAGGATGCAGACCTGACACATGGAACACAACGAACTAGAAATAACAAACTGAGGACAAATACAAAAGATAACAAAAAACACTGGGCCACCGGCCCAGGACCATGACATCTGCTTTTTTGAAAATGTGCTTTGAAAGCACAATCAGAATTCCATTCACCACTACTGTATTGGGTTGGATGGAGACATTTCAAGGGGAGATACTGCAGGAAACTTTTCCATATATCATTACGATTGGATTGCCAGACATTGCTGCAACAGAAGGACGTACCTTTATTGGTTTTGAACTCCACATTTTGAGTCCTTAATGTTTGGCAGCCATCGTGGGTTTGGGCTTTTGTGGAGCCAGAAGAATATAGATTGCTAAAAGAATGCACACAAACGCATACAAAGACAGAAGTAAAGGCCACAGATACAAGCTAATTAGTACTAAGTACAAGACTACTACTGCACTCACAAACTGAAGCACAAACCTCCAAAAACACAGCAGCAAGGTCCAGTAATAGGAAATTAATGAACATGAGACTTAGCAGATGGCACCACCCACCATACTGTTTTTAAGCTTTCTAATGCTGTTTAGTTGGGCATTTTAATGTGGGAGTGTGTGGGGACTGACTCACCTTTGGAGCCAGCCTGGTGTGTGTGTGTGTGTGTGTGTGTGTGTGTGTGTGTGTGTGTGTGTGTGTGATGTAAACTATTAGCATTATGGTCAAGATGATTATGGTTATTCACTCTAATGTTCATGCTACTGTCACCCTTACAGATAGACTGCAACTAGCACAAGGTTAGGAGGACTGAGAATTGGTTGATCACAGGACTGAAACTGTACTTTTAAAAGTTTCAAATGACCTCTTAGTCATTACTGATTCAGGGGATTCTGATATTTAAGTACTATTAGACCTCAGTGCTGCCATTGATACCATATCATGGTATCCTTATCTCTCAGCTGGAGCACTTTGTCAGAATCAAAAGGACTGCATGGGAATGGGTTTGAATCGTATTTATCCAACAGAAGCTTTGTGGTTTGGCTTTCCTCTGAATGCCTGCTCTTATGTGGAGTCCCCCAAATTCACCCCAAGGTTAGGTCCAGGGTTCCATTCTTGGCCCATTTCTTTTTTCTGTTCATACCCTCCCCTTGGGCTTTAAAAAAATATGGCATCTCATTTCATTGTTATGCAGACAACTCACAGATTTACCTGCCACTGAAAGTAAATCAATGAGTTCTCTGAAGGCCTTAATTGACTGTTCGGAGGATGTTAAGACATGAATGGCTTTAAATTTTCTTAACTTAAATGAACAGAAAACAGATGTCATTGTGTTTGGTGCTCCTGACCTCTAAACCTTGGCCCTACAAAGGCTTATAAAGAACCCTCTGCGAGGAACTTGATAGTGATCGTTGACAGTAGTCTAACTTGTGACAAACACATTTATGCAATCATTAAAACTAGCTTCTTCCATCTCTGGCTACTTCAAAATATGAAGCCATTCCTCAGTTTCAGAGACTTTGAGAGTGCTATCCATACCTTAATTTTGTCTCAACTTGACTACAGTGTTCTAGCTAGTGTCCAATTGCCTGGCACTGCGCCTTGCTGAGGTACCGTTGTGCCGGGCTGAGAATTTCCGCTGTTATGGGATTGCTATTGTCACAGTTAGCTACTGGCACAACCAATGGTCGCAAGCAGTCTTTCAGTACCAAGGGGGACCACCCCAGTCTGATGGCAATTTTTCTGGCTAGATCCCTGGATTATTCTAATAGTCTTTATTTCAGCTGTCAGTCTGTCACTGCTTAGCCCCATTGTTAGCTAGTGTGACGAACAGCTATCATCACAGTTAGCTAGTGGTGTGGCCTCTGGCACCAGCAAGCAGTCTTTCGGTACCAGGGGGAACCACCCCAGTCTGATAATGCCGGATAGATCCCTGGATTATTGTAATAGTCTTTATTCAGGTGACAGTCTGTCACTGCTTAGCCAACTGCAGCTGGTCCAAAACACTGCAGCATCGTTACTAACTGGCACTCACAAGCAAGACCACATGCCCCCCATGTTAGCATCCCTACACTGGCTGCCAGTCAGTTTTCTAATTGAGTTTAATATTTTATTTGTTTTTAAGGTGTTTCATGGGTTGGCACCTTCTTACCTCTGTGACCTTTTAAATTTGCACATTCCCTCTAGATCACTGAGGTCTGCTAAGCAAATGCTCCTAGCTGTCCCGAGGTCCAGATTAAAGCACAGATGAGATTGGGCTTTTGCAGTCGTTGCTCCAAAACTGTGGAACAAACTGCCTTCTCACATCAGGACCTCTCCAGCATTAGACACTTTGAATGTTCCGACTAATTTGTGTCATTTTTACTTATCCATCCATCCATTTTCTTCCGCTTATCCGGGGCCGGGTCGCGGGGGCAGGAGCCTAAGCAGAGAAGCCCAGGCTTCCCTCTCCCCAGCCACCTCCTCTAGCTCATCCGGGGGGACCCCAAGACGTTCCCAGGCCAGCCGAGAGA
>JASGAU010411794.1:0-19380 GCA_030220045.1 Australoheros facetus
CCTAAACCCAATCGAGAATTTGTGGCAAGATCTGAAAACTGCTGTTCACAAACGCTCTCATCTAATCTGACTGAGCTTGAGCTGTTTTGCAAAGAAGAATGGGTAAAAATGAAGAATGGACTAGATGTGCAAAGCTGGTGGAGACATACTCTAAAATACTTGCAGCTGTAATTGCAGCAAAAGGTGGTTCCACAAAGTATTGACTCAGGGGGGCTGAATAATACTTTTGCACACCGCACTTTTCAGTTTTTTATTTGTAAAAAAATGTTTTGAATCATGTATAATTTTCTTTCCACTTCACAATTGTATACCACTTTGTGTTGGTCTTTCACATTAACTTGCAGTGAAATATATTTATGTTTGTGGTTGTAATGTGACAAAATATGAAAAAGTTCAAGGGGTATGAATACTTTTTCAAGCCACTGTATTCATACTCCAACACTTGCGCTGGAGAGCAACTTGGTGTTCAGTATCTTGCCCAAGGAGACAGTAAGTGGAGACAAACAGTATGATCACAGAGAAGGCCACACAGCAATGACAGTGGACATGATGGCATCACTCGTCAATATGTGTTGATCCACACAACTGTGGTGCTATGATTCCCTAAAGTTGCTGTTTGAGACCTGATGGAGACAATCAGCTGTGGAGATCTGAAGGTGGGCTGTCACTCTCAGAGTCATCAATTTATTTTTAAACCATGGCATTTTGGCCATTGCCATATTACTTTTTTTTAGATCCAGAAGTTGCCATATTTAGATCTGCTAAGTTAACTCCTAACAATACACACAATTAGTGCTAAAATGTAAATAAACTAATAGTGGAATTCTTTCAGGAAATTAAGTACCAGTACTCCAAAACAAAGTCAAGAGATCCAGTTTAGTGGCTTGGATTAGATGAGCTGAAACCAAGCATACAGCTAGCTACTGTAGCCACTGTGTTGGCACCTGTCACGCTAATACCGAACTTTAAGTGCAATTCAAATTTAATTTATGAGCAATAAAAAAGAAACAAAGTAATCCCCCATGCAGTTGTCATGAAGGAAGTAATTAGCCAGATATATTTAAACCGTTTTCCATCCCAGGCTACAGACATGTTTATTTCTCGTCTGAAGTTGTTCATTTTAACACGGGAATCTTTGGAGATTGACTTGCACTTCTACATTGGCTTATTTTTCAGCCCTGGAGGTTTGTGCTTGGGGATAGCACATTAATTTGTGCAGTTGCTTACAAATTGCCATGTTTTTGCAGTAAACTAAAACGCCGTACAGAGCGCAGTTCTGATTCTCTGCAAACCTCATATAAATAAGAGTGCAAACGTTCAACCAAACCCATTGCAACACCGATACAGGAGTTAGAGGTTAGGCCTTAATGATATACAGCCAGAACTCCAAATCAATACGGCTGTCAGCTGGACGGGATAAATATAGATATATCACCTGATTGATATACATCAGGTCTACCATCATTTCATTTTTACAGCCTTCAAAGTTACAAACTGTGCCACTCATACTGTATGCATTTATGAGAAATGGTAGCAGCTGTGTTCCTTTCTCCTCCTGTTCTGTTAGACCAGCTGTGTAAGAAATATTATTTATACATACCACTGCTAAAAAACACAACCCTACCTCAAAATTGGAGTTATATGTCCCAGTTTTAATGAAGACATACAGCCGAAACAGCTGTTGCAGCTGCACTGCATACTCCTTTTTTCTAATGCCACATTCAACTTTTCCTTCCAGCCAGTAGAGGTCTAACAAATGAAAGTCTGCATGTATTTAGATGCTCATACAAAAGCAGATGGACACTAAATCTTAGCAGCGCTGATTTTGTGTGTGTGTGTGTGTGTTTGGTGAATGTACAACATGCAGAGCTGATACAAACAATCACCAGTCAATTTGTTTATTTGTTTTCCTATTCGTTATTGAGGGGGTTTTATTATTATTAAATGATAATTCAAATTCACGGCTTGTAATTATCTCACATCAGAGGCAGCATCACACCTTCTCTTTGTGAGAATATTTTGCAAATATGTTCATTTAAACAAAAAGTTGCATTTAGTTCCCCTCCCCACTTTTTCTGCACCTTTGTTTCTGCCATGTTAGGAGTGTTCCAATGAAATGAGCTAGCATTGCCTGCTACAGGTATGATATAATTCTTTAATCCCACATTTCCTTGTTGTAAACACTTGTTGTACTTTCTTTTCCTAAAAACACATTTTTAAATGTGGTTTTGTTTGTGCAAGAAATGCAGTCCTGCTCTAAATAGTAATGTTTGATATGTTAATTTTTTGCAAGTCTTCAATCGATCATTGTATACTGACAGTCACTTTTTTCTTGCTGCATGCAAGGAGCAGATGTATTAGGACTTTAAGACATCACACTGACTTTAGCCCACATACAGACGATCCAAAAATCTATTAAAAAGAGAAAAATCTTTGTCAATAAAATAATCTGATCTCTTAAACCTGCAGTAATGTGCTGTGTCAAAAAAAAAAAAAAAAAAAAGACCACTGCTTGTTCTGCTGCATACTCGCTCCCCTGGAGAAACAGGCTGTTTGCAGACATCCACAATCTGATGTATCACATTGTGAGTGACGTGCTGTGCAGTGGAGACCAAGCTAACAGGACACAACCAGACAGGATAGTGTATTTGCTAGTCAGTACAGATAAATCAGGACCTGTTGCTGCTCAGATTCTCTGCGTACACTTTAGACTGACCTTAATATGAGGAGGCATCTATCCAATATGTACTGGTATTTATACAGTTCTTTTCTGTTTACTGAGTACTCAAAGTGCTTTTCACACTACAAGCTGCATTAATCCATTTATACGGCACATTATTCTATGCACTTTAAGCACCTTTTATCTAATATGCACACACTTATGTCAATGGATGCATCAGGATCAGTATCAGTATCTTTCCCAGGACACATGTGGACCTCATCAGCACAGCTGTGCATGAGGTAACAATATGAGCAACAATCCACATGGTATAGTAGGCTATTTATCCTCATTGCCATAAAGACATATAGACAAATAGGCTACATGAACATTGGGGAATATAGGCTACTGGCCTAATATATCATCCTATTGTTAAATAAGACCCAGTTTTCACAAAAGACACTTTGACATGTTACAAAATAAATGCTGACCTAATTTCATAAAATTATGCTATATTTATTTAAAAACT
Organism: Australoheros facetus; assembly: GCA_030220045.1. Taxonomy (NCBI): domain Eukaryota; kingdom Metazoa; phylum Chordata; class Actinopteri; order Cichliformes; family Cichlidae; genus Australoheros; species Australoheros facetus. Next base: position 3,189 of record JASGAU010411794.1, read on the forward strand.
CTGTTATTCTAATATTACATTCCTCATGCCAACCCTGCAGGCAAGTGTCTTTGTACAGTAACACAAACTGACTGGAAGTACCAGTGAGCACAGGCACGAGTGTCTTTAAGTTGTGAATTATTAAAAATAAAATGAAATTAAAAATGCATTGATAAAAAGCTGAAAAGTTACCCAAACTGAAGATGATTCCAAAAGCAAGTCATACCAATTAATTAGTTAACTTGATATTTTCCAAGAACTTGCATGGATGTAGTGAGAGAGGACATGCAGAGGGTTGCTGTGACAGAAGGGGATGCTAGGCATAGGGTGACATGGAGGCGGATGATCTGCTGCCGCGACCCCTGAAGGGAGCAGCTGAAAGAAGAAGGAGACGACTTTCAGCGCATACTCCCAACAGTTTGTCTGGCATAAAAGCAAACAATCTTTCTGATAAACATAACATAAACCCACGTGTCATAAAATACATAACTGTATAATGACAATCGCTGTAGCCATTGACATTAACATTTCAGATATGTACCGAACGTGTTATTCAGATTGGCAAAACAAAAATGAGGGCTATGAGCACATGAATATTGTGAAACCTTTGCTGTCTCTATGACAGCTTTAATGCTAAAATATGAAATATGCCACTTCTTCATCATTTGGATGCAGCACAAACTGAATCTCCCTACCTCGAGTCAAAGATGTGAAACATACCTCCAAGGGTCTGGCTTCATTAGCACGTCTAATATAACTTTATAATGAGGTCATATGACAAAGTTTGTGTGTGGTTGCTGAGATACAATTGGTAGATGGAATTATCCACTGGCTCATTTTGCTTCTCTGTCCTCCTCTTAAGTACACTACTGCTACGTGTGGTTTATATTTGTATCTCGCAGGCTGATTAGCTCCCTGTAGCTCCGTACGTAACACTTTAATTATACCTAAGGTCTACCAAACTGTGCAGACAAAGGTCACACACACACACACACACACACACACACACACACACACACCATGCTGACATTAGTGGAACATAAAACAAATTAAATCCTGCATGTACTCACTGACAGAGGTGGAGGGCGTATTTTCTTTTTTCCTCCTTTTTGCTCTCTTCATCTCTCATTTGCTGTTATTTTCTCTCCTAGAGTAACACACATTCCCCTCTCTCCCTCTCCATCTTCTTCTGTCTCACTCTCAGTCTTTTTTACTCTCTTGCTCTCATGTTTATTTCATAGAACCCTCCAGCATCTCAGAATAAATAAATTATACATTTCATTATGCACTCATTTCAAAGCTCCTTTCAGGAAAGCGACTAAGCTCATTTGTCCCTGATCTTCTGTTTATCCTAAATGACTGCATCAGACATGATCATGAGCATCTGGGAGCCCTGACTGTCCGTGCTCATTTGTCTTGTACTAGACCTAATTCCCATAAAGTTCACATTCCTCTGTGTAATATCGCAGTCTCGCGCTGATCCTGGGATTAGATTTGGCAACTAGACAAAAGATACAGCATGTGGAAGCGCACACCAAAAGGAACGCTTACATAAATCATATCACGGTTGGTGCTAGTCAAGTGGATGCTTGTACCTGAAGCAGGCAGTTTTCATTAGGTTTAGATTGTTTGATAAATATTTCATAATGTCCCGCACAGTACCATCCATTTATTTACATCAGCTCTTCGGAGAACATCCAGTTTGTCTTTTGCTCTTCAGCTCCTTCCATACATTGGTTTTAATGGCAGCCTTTGCAAACCCTGCTGGGTCACGCTCCTCTCCTAGTCGTGCGCTTGTGTTTTTTTTGTATGCTGCTGTGCCATGTTGGTGGGCCATGTGGGTCGGTGTACTGCAGCTCACCGACTGACGTTAGTAATGTCGTGTACTTGGCCCTTCTCCTGCAGACGAGCTACTCACACTGAGGGTCAGTTTGACCCGTGCTGGTGGTAAATCTTAGGCCAAAATAAATAAATAAAAAAGGTTTACTCTTTTCACACAAAATAAGAGCTTCATCTCTGTGCACTTGCGTTCATCTGCGTGAGATACGCAATCTATAGGTGCACATAATGTGCGCTAAATCGTGTAGATTTACAGTACACATGCACTCGGCAGCTTGTTATCACACACACACACACACACACACACACACATACACACACATAATGCTTGGACACAATCTCCACCCCATATGGACCCTCAGAGCCATCTGCCCCAGTGTGTGCGTGCCAGGAACTGTTCGCTGAATCTCCTCTCCCTCTTTCTCTATTGGACACAGTTCTGCCCCACTGCAGTAGGCCTCAACATTTTAGCCCTTTCTACATGAACTGTGGTAACCCAACACGAGAACTAGCTATACTTCAGCGAACAACCTCCCAGAAGAGCAAGTCCCAAGAGCTGTGGATTTTTAAGCTGCTTCCACTGCAGAGAAACAGCAAAAGCAAACATGGAATTTACTCTTGGAAGATCTCCCAGTTAGGGCTGAGCAATATGGCTGAAAACTGTATATATATATATATATATATTATAAGGTTACATTTGCACAATCTACATACATATAAATATGTATGTAGATTGTGCAAATGTGGTCAGAATATGAGGAAATGAGACTAAGGTTTTCTTTACCGCATTACATCAAAGAAAAAAAAACATGAACCACGCAACACTTATTAACAGAATTTTAGTAAACACTCACAGCATGATCACACATTTAAAAAATGCAACTACATAGTTCTGGTTGATTTTTTTTTATTTTTTTTTTTTTATTTCCACCTTCCTGGAGTGACAGAGGTATGAAAGCAATATCTCATAATTATGAAAAATATAGCATAACACCAGCCTGACCTTCATATAATTGTGCAACTGCTAAAATGTCAACATTTTTCTTAATATTTTAACTTTGTCTTTATTTCCTTTCCCAATAAATAGGCAACAGTATTATATTGTATTGTAGCTATGATCAACCTGTAAATGCTACTGCAACTTTCAGTCAGTGTCATAATGAATTGTTTCAGATCTGCAGCCACATTTCTATATCCACTGTATTCAGTCAAAACCTGACCTTTGTTTCTGGTGCCTTTTCTGTTTATTTCTGTAGTTTAAGGTTTTTTTTTTCTTTTCTGAATATGTACAGTACTTGATCCCAATCTGACAAAGCCCCGGTCTTCTGGGTGCTGCAACAGTGATTTCTCAGGAAGAGTATGACTCATAGACTATGAAGCGGGAGCCCCCAGGGGAGCCAGTCTGTTAGGAAGGCTGTTCCAAGGAGCTGATAGGCTCACCTTAAAGGTGTCATGCTATCTTCAGACATGTCACCTCTTCCAAAAAAAGCAACCTTTTCACTGCCTAGTGGCGTCTTTTCAGAGGGAAAACAAGTGAGAAAACTCCGGGTTATTTTCAAGTTATTTGTTCTCTGCCTCTCCTCTGATCACATGCCTCTTTCTTGTGTAAATTACAAACGGGCTGAAGTCCTCATGGGACACAACAATGGTAGAAATAGTAATAAAGGATAGTATGTGGAAGAGAAAGTTATAAGGTTACTGTGACCTCATCGGCTCAATTTTTCATTATATTTTGATGGCGAATAAACAGGAAGGTATTGAATAGTTTTTGGTTCATGCATGAATGGCATTCCTGCAGTATATGAGGCTACTGTTTATTATACCTTTCTCTCCATCTGCTCTCTACCTGCCTGTCCTTTACAAGGCCCATGGGAGCTAATGCCAACTGGTAGTAGGCAATATATATTCAATATGATTTATATATGCACATCTGCACGAAAAAATGCAAAATAACTAAAAATTAAAAAAAAGATGTCTTTCTACAGTGAGCATGCAACAGTTCAGGTCTATGTTCACTTCAGTATTCATGCTGAGGTCTTTGTGCCTGTTTTGATCATCTCTGTCGCAGCTGCGGCTGTGGCACGTTCAAGCTCAGCTGAGACATTTTGAAAACTATTTGAGGACTTTGATGCAAAAGGAAAGGAGGTGGTGAGTGGACATGTTGTTGGTTCAATCTATGGCTGCTGCAGTGTGCATGCCAAGGTATCCTTGGGTAAAATACTGGAGTGCTTACTGTAAGTACAGTAGAAAAGTGTGATATGAGAGCAGTCTATTTATTTGATGTTTAAGCTTTTCCTGTGGCATCTAATGCCATTTAGTCCACATAGACTTTTCAGAAATCTGAGATACTTCAAATTTCACTAATTTCACTTTGACATGAACGTTCAACATCACAACAGTATCAGCCAGAATAAGTCCTGCGTGTGTTGCGTAGGCTTTTGATTTAGTTTTTTTATTTTCTGTGAGTAATTCCAGTGTCTCGCTGTTTTGCAGTTATGAACTTATTTGGGAAAGCTGGATAATGAATGAACCAAAATAGACATGTGCGACAATATTTTGCGTTCTATGCTAGCACGAGATCAACTGCATATTTCACACAGATACGTTTCCCAGAATAAAAACTCATGTGCCTTAAAATTGAAAAGACGATTCCTTTCCCAGTGCACCACTGACCTCAAACATGCTTCAAAGATAGAGCTGAACTGTTTGAAGTCCAAGAAACAGCAACCAGTATTGCCTCAGAGGCTTTCCCTCCACAGTCACCAGACGCCCTCTCTTTCTCCTTCATCATTGTGTCTCATTCAGGACATAATTCAAAGATTATTCAATGAGAATTTGAGAAAGATTCTACAACCTTCCCACAGATGAGCACACAAAGAAAACTTTACTTCCTTTACTCTGAAAACACCCTCCTAACTTCCACACTAATGATCTCAGTCATCAGCGAGACACTTTATTTTTGAACTCCTTCACTTTTGAGGCTATACTGTATACTGTTCCACAGTACTGTGGGAATAAAGGGACTAACCCTCTACTGAACTATTTTGCACTTTGAAATCCTTAAAAGTCACACAGCAAGTTACAGCTCAGTGAATCCAGCAGAATCACATTTTCATTATCAGATCCCACAGCCTTGATAACAGGATTCTGATTTGCTACTTTTAGGAGCTCTTTGAAGCAGCAGCTCAATTTATGGGCCGCTATGCATCTCTTTAGTGAAATTAAATCAATATGCGGCAGATGAACCCCTCCACATTCGGTTTCCTGCATCTGACTGCGGTTCATCTGTGGTGAATTGATTTTAAATCACTGGACATGATTTAGAAAGGTGCACAGCTTCCCATAAAATCTTTTGCTGCTCATACTGAGTCGTGCAAATCCAAAGAACTCTCCTGAACTCAGAGATATTTTTGATGGAGTGAATGAACCTCAAAAGCTTCAAAAGTCCCAGGTACGCTGTAGGCGCCATGCACAGAGCCAACTATGTGGCCGGTTTCAAAATTTAAAAAAAAGAGAAAACGAGCACCCTAAATGTAATTTAAACAGAAATTCTCAACATGGTCTGGCAGCAGATGCAAAAAGGGCAAACATGACTTGCTGTATGCCATCAATCAATTCTTTAGTTAGCATTGTAAAAGAAAGTCAAGCATACACAGTAAAAAGACATGGATACTGGCAAACTGCTTCAAAGAGCTCCTAAAAGTAGCAAATCAGAATCCTGTTATCAAGGCTGTGGGATCTGATAATGAAAATGTGATTCTGCTGGATTCACTGAGCTGTAACTTGCTGTGTGATACATTTGGCAAACACCACCTGGTGTTTGCCAAATGCCACTCAAAGCCAGAAACCTCCTTTACCCTTTACATTTCATTGTTGATACCCTTACAGTCAAAAAATACAGACAAAATCTTAAAAAGAAATGGCTATGTAACTTTTCTTCTTCTGGTGTAGAGCTGATATTGTCACATCACTACACAGAGAATTGGATAGGGAAGCTTTTTGAGCAGCAGGGACTAGAAGGCTGGTAGGGGATAAAGGGAACAATAACAGGGGATGGCGACAAATTCACAGCAACATTCGAAGAAATGTTCTGCAGCACAAAAGCCCAGACAATGCTGGAGTTACTTCCAAAAAAAATCCCTCAGCATTCATGAGCGGTCCAGCCAAATCTTGGACTTAAATCTGTGATCTCGGTGAAGATCACAGTTCACTGAGGTGCCTCTTCCATCTGTGAGGGAAAAATAGGACAAATGCATTAAAAACTCAGGTGGGCAAAGCTGATAAAGGCTAAGGAGAAAGTGCTTATTTGGTGCCACTGATATGACTATAAAGCACTGACTAAAAACAGGACCAAACATTGAGCCATCAAGTGAATAACTGGGTACATACTGTACCGACATTCAATCCTACATTCATCATTATGGTCACAAAGTATCCTTTCCCTCTATGTTCAGATGCAATACCTCTGTTTATTTACGACTTGTTAGACTCATGCTAGCTTGGCTCTAAGCTTGCAGCTTTTTGTTTCTGTCACTCCTTTATGCTAGTTACAGAGGAACCCTGGCAGGAAAAAGGTGCAAGCCAGAAATATTCTTCATTCAGGGAAGAGTGACAGATCAGCAAATCCCAAGCCCACTTACCGACTTGAATCAGACACATTTCCTATATAGTCATGTTCAGACAAGGTACTCTGCTTTGGTACCTGTCATAGCTCTGCATATCACAAAAAAACAGTGAAGTGTGTAGGAACTAGAGTAGATAAAAAAAGAGGGGCTGATCTTACATCTATCTCTTTGAATGTTTGGGCACTAGATCAACATTTCATCCTCATAGGATTATATTACACCAACTCTGAATCTTATGGGATTATCAACCTAGCTTGAGACAAAGGCTAATGGTCTGGCAAATGTTTTTGCTATGTTCTTTCTTTTATTGTAACTGGATATAAAATACAGTTTGACAATTTAATTCAATTTAATTTTGCATCATTTCTACAGGGGATAGGGGACAGTCCAATTCACTTTCTTTACTTGCTCGGTGCAGCTTGAAGAAAGACTGCTGACAGCAAGGGCTAACAAACAACACCCTGTGCAGCTTTTTCTTTGGCCTTGACTGAAAATGTCAGTCAAAGGCAACGAGACAAAGAGGTAAAAGTAGAGAAAGACTCCAACCAACAGCTATAATAGCCATAAATTTGTCAATAAGGCCATCAGAGAAGGAATACAGGGAAAAAAATCATTGTGTGTGGGAATTGTAGCCTCAGTTTTCTGTTCTTAGCTGACAGCAGTGACACCAGGTGTAGATGCTCCTCTTCGTACCTTGGTTGTGGTTATTTAAGTTATGGCCTTATTACCAGCTTGAAGCAGTTTGGACATTCTCCTCTGACCTCAGTGATCAACAAGGCATTTTTAGCCAGAGAACTACCACTCAGTGGTCTACAATGGTCTCTTTTTCAGACCAGTCTCAGCTATAGAGATGGTTGTCGTGGAAAATCCCTGTAGAGCAGCAGTTTCTGAAATATTCAGACCAGCCTGTGTGGCACCAACAAACACTACCACGTTCAGTCACTTAAATTATCTTTCTTCTCAATTCTGATGCTCAGTTTAAACTTTAGCAGGTCATCTTGACCATGTCTACATGCCTAAATACACTGAGTTGCTGCCATGTGATTGGCTGATTAGATATTTGCTTAGTGAGCAGTTAAACAGGTGTACCTAATACAGTAGCCAGTGAGTGTATATTCTGATGCTTTGCCTGTCTGTAAAAATGTAGTGAAAGAATATGGTCTTTATAGAAAAGACAGAAATGGAGCATTATTTACTGATTCTAACAGGTTATTATATTTTAAAAGGCAAACAAAATGTTAATATAAAGCTACTAAATACAGTGTGTGTTAGAATATATTAGAATCAGGAAACCTTCATTGTAGGTGCCTGACAAAATTGCAACAAGAATATGAATATACAAGAATATAAATACAAGATAAATACCAGCAATCACACATTCACAAATCAAAAAGTGTATTTACACAGGGAAGGTACATGTTTTTAAATAAAAACACCTTTTGTACAGCCATTAGTAGGATTTTTCGATATGAGCCACTTCTTCTGTCTGCTGTAGTCACATGCTATGCAGAGGCCTGTCCTTCCATGATGGTTCCTGTTCTTGCTCCTCTTCTTTCTCAGGTTTCTGGAGATATTCACCAAGCACATGATCAATTGTGGTCATCTTCCTAATGTACTCATGGATCTTTGTTGTTTCATCTAGGACAGTGGTTCTGACACTCACCAGTCCTTGGTCATCTTCCTTCCGCTTAGCGCACAGTCTAAGGGTGCTGGATTCGCATGGTAAGGAGCTTTCTTGTCTTGATGTCAGTGGCTTCGATCTGCTCCTTTGGCCAGCTTATTATCCCAGCAGGGTATCAGATAACCAACAGGGTGCAGGTGTTGATTGCCCGGATCTTGTTTTTCCCATTGAGATGACTCCTCAGGACTGGTTCTGTCCTCAATGTCTGCAATGTTGCCCTCTGTTAGTGCAGTGTCCTCTGACTATCTTCCCTCTCTTTGTTACCATCCGACTACACTTCTCCAGTCTAAATTACATTTCGTTGTCATTACTGTAGATCCTAGTGGTGTGAATCAGTGAATCAATGTCTCATTCATTCCTGGCATACAGATTGATGTCATCCATGTAGAGGAGGTGGCTGATGTTTGCTCTATTCCACATTCGGTATCCGTAGCCAGTCTTCTTAATGATCTGGCTGAGGGGCTCAGGCTTATGCAGAACAGCAGTGGGAAGAGAGCGTCTTCTTAGTCAAGCTCGTGCTTGCTAGACGCTTGTGCAATTAGCTTGGAATTGGCTTCTAGTGTTGTTCTCCGCAAAGGGGCCAAGCCCAACTCCTGAAAAATAACCCCACACCATAATCTCCCCTCCACCCAACTTTACACTTGGCACAGTTCAGTCTGACGAGTACCATTCTCCCAGCAACCGCCAAACCCAGACTCGTCTATTGGATTGCCAGACAGAGAAGCCTGAGTTGTCACTCCAGAGAACACTGCTCTAGAGTTCAGTGGTGACATTCTTTACACTGCTGCATCCAACGCTTTGCATTGCGCTCGATGATGTAAGCCTTGGATGCAGCTGCTCGGTTGTGGAAACCCATTCCTTGTAGCGATTGACTCTGCAGTTAGTTGGTAACCTCTCTGCACTGTGTCCCCACTCTGTGATTTTATGTGCTCTTTCACTTTGTGGTTGACTTGCTGTCCTTTCCAATTGTTTCCACTTTGGTATAATACCTCTAACAGTTGACTGTGAAATATTTAGTAGTGAGGAAATTTCACGACTGGCATCCTATCACAGTACCACACTGGAATTCACTGAGCTGCTGAGAGTGACCCATTCTTTCAAAAATGTTTGTAGAAGCAGTCTGCATGTCCAGGCACTTGGTTTTATACACCTGTGGCCATGGAAGTGATTGGAACACCTGGATTCAATGATTTGGATGGGTGAGTGAATATTTTTGGCAATATAGTGCCTTATTCATTAATAGCTGGTTCATTTGTGCTGCCAGGTGCTCATGGAGTGATGTTTGCTTCCTTAGCCAGTAGGTGTGAATCATGTCAGGGCCTCATGCTACCTTGACCTCTAGTCTTCTTTTCCATGGAGGACACTGCTTCTTGTGGTGTTTCATCTTATAGCTGAGCATCTCAAGGATCACTGCTGCCATGGTATAGATAGGGACTGTCCATAGTGCTGCATTCACACCTTCTTGTAGACTTTCAGAGTGTACTTCACGTAGTCTTGTAATTGGCCACGGAGGTTTCCAGCTTAGCTGTGATTTTATCTCTCAGGTCAGCTGCTCTGGTATTCAACTTATCAGTCGTTCTTGGGGATTGGTACCCAATCTCAGAGTGACCTGAAGCAGGCTTCAATCAAATGTCTCTCGCTCATATTCCTAGGTAGGCTTGGGTAGCATAGGGGGGGACTTGATGCATGCCATGCTAAGCTTGATACCAGTTCAGTCACAAATTATATAAGATTATACTGTATACATCTTTATAAATGAAGAAATAGCATTTATATTACATAGAGTAAATCACTCTTTGTGTTCATGCTATGATCCTACAGGGGATATAAGGTGTGCTAGACAGACCTTTTTTTTTAAGCTTATATAATATTTTTTAAAGGGAAATAAAATATGAAAGACATTTTGTGGTTATAACATGCACGCAAGCACAGGATTCTGATGGTGTCTATGTTGCTTCTCTTACTGCCTGCAGCTCCAGTCACACAGGATGAATTTTTCATAAGCTCTGACTAAAGACGGAGGCAGATAAAGCTGTATATAACTAAGAAAATGTGTATAAATCACTTTTTACTGTAGGCCCTTTAACTTAATTTGCTCAGGCAACACTAACTTTGATATGAAAATAACAATTAAAAAAACAACAAAACTTATTTAGGTAGACGTTATTGGCCTGAGCTGGTGTTTGCAGTTCAGTTGTGGACAAGATGATGAATATTAATGTTCAGTTCAGCAGGTTGAATCTCAGACTGATGTGGAGGATTAACTTTTGGCAGGGCGCAACCTCATGACGATGTGTCAGAGCGCTGAAGCCTGACTTGCTTATCTTTGTATACTGACTGCTAAGAAAATTTGGATTCTTGCGCTTGAATTATGTCACTGCTCGGACCTTAGCTAATCCACAGGGAACTATCTAATTGCATAGTATTGATTGCTTCATACACCTAAATTAAATTACTAATCTGTCTGCCTTGATGAACCTTTATTGCTGTTGGTTGGACTGGTCAAAAAAAACCAAAACATTAAAGGTTTTCTTCTGAAAGGTTTGCTTATAAATTGTAGTTTTAAATAATGCAAGTTAAACACAGGCAAAACGAAGTTCCACATCACCCAAGAGCCACCCAAGAAAGAGTTAATGAATTATTACAGTAGCCCTTAAAGGCCTTGATGAACAGAAGAACAGGCTTAATACTGCTGTATACTCTAATGATTTGCAGTCTTCCAGTGTATCCATTCTGAAAACCTGGTTAAAGTTAGTAAGTACACAGATATGAAAGAATTATTGTTTTTAAAGCTGTATTGGAAAGCTAAGTCTTAACCTGACAAGATACTGACTTTGTTTTGTTTTTATCTGTCACTGCTGTTTGTGAGATTTTTTAAATTTTTTTATTTGAGATACTGGACTATGTTCAAAGACTGACAAGCGGGGCTTTTCTCTGTACAAACAAAACCCAATGCTATTTCACTGAATCTGGGCTAAATCTGAAAAAAAAGTATCATGAAAAGGGAGGTTACTATGACCAGATATTGCAGGAAAAAACCAATAAACTACAATTCACTGAACGATGACTCCTTCCACTCGACTGGCATCTAGAGTCCTTAATCCAGCTATGCTTCTGTGGTTTGGTGAGCTGTTTGAAATGTGAAAATTGTTCAAAGTGTGCTTCTTATGTTGGCAGAAGGGGTAGTGCGTGTTTGTAGTAAGCTTTACTGCTTTTGAGCACTGGGACTCTGGCCCTGTCCCTAGAGACACCCTTTCAGTACTGAACAGCACTGAGGTAAACTTACTGACTGATCTGCCTTCCCTCAGTGCATGTTGGTTTGAGCTTGTGTGTCTCTAGATCTGGACCTTATATTCCAGCCATCTGATAAAGTTACAGTTAGCAAAGGAATGGAAACTCACTGAAGTTAGTTCAAATGTCAGAAACTAGACTTCATGTCAACACCTGCTCTGGTTTACCTGGGAAGTTTTTTCACTGTTCTGCTAAGGAGTATCCTGTGTATTTTTTTTCAGCTGTACATGCACGTTCTAGTTAGGCCTAGAAGATAATGACGCGTTTTTCTTCTGTACATCACCACAGTGGATTTGAAGTCAAATATCAAGATGTGACTGAAGTGCAGAGATGCTCTGCCAGGCCTTTAATGCAGCCACCTTCAGCTGCTGCTTGTTTGTGGGTCAGTTGTGTCTTTAGTAACTGAAAAGATGATTGAGATCAGGTGACTAACTTGGCCACTGAAGAATGTCCCATGTTTTTTGCCTTGAGAAACTCTTGGGTTGATTTTGCAGTATGTTCAGTATGCTTTGGGTCTTTATCCATTTGCACTATGAAGCACTGCCCTGTACACTTCACAATTCATCCTGCTACCTCTAGCAGCAGTTTCATCAATAATAAATGCTAGTGGGCTGGTTCCACTGGCAGCCATATATACCCACGCCACAACATTGCCTACACCATGTTTGACACATGATGCCAATTAAAAATCAAAGACTGCACTTCAATCACATCTTGATTGCTTGATTTTTTTTTTTTTAAAGCGTCATCGTCCAAAAACTCATGGACTTCACTATAAATTTCGTTGGCTTCTACAAGGACGAAAACACAAGAATGCAGTAGATACAGGTTGACAGAGGGATCTTTGGTTAACAGACATTGCTCTGTATGAAGATGGATGTTAGCTGGGCTAACGGTAAATATGAGGCAGTTACACCTACAGTGAAGATCCAAAACTGCAGGCAGTAAGGAACATTTCACCGTTTCACTAAGGTTTTCTTGTATTCAGACTGAACATTTTGAAAGTGCAGTTTGAATATAGTCACTTAGAGAGAGCAGAATAGCAGCAGCAGCAGAGGTTTTCCACTTCAGTCAACATTTTAGAGCATTTCCCTTGGTACAGGCTCTCCATGCAAGTTTCATTCAAAAATGGTGTTCCATTCAAAATCATTATGTGCATTTTTTTGGACAGTATGACTAAAGAGTGCAAGTCACAACTACAACCCTGGAGTTAAGCACAAAGGCCATGAGAAGCTACAGTTATCCTAAGGCTAGAAAGATAGTCTGATTAGTAACCACAGAAGAACACACGTTTACAGTGTGCAGACATGCTTATTATTTGTGTAAATTAACAGCATAATTATAGTAACATGTTTATACTGACAGATAATTTCAGGAAACTCCATCATTTACTTATTGAACATGAATTATGTAAAGGGTACCTGATTAAGTATCATGAACAATGTGAATGCACGTGTTGCTGTGGAGAATTGTTTTTAATAATACATGTGCACTGTTGCAGCTTCCTGAAAAATTTATCTCGGGTTTTACACTCACGACTAATTGCTGCCCTCCTGCTTTTGCTTCTTTGCCATAAATTTCCACCTACAGAGGGGCCAGACTTACAACACAATCATGCTTTTCAGTTTGACAAAAGCAACAAGTACCAAAAAGAGTCAAATATTTGCCATACGAGGTGCTGAAACATCAGTGGCATTTGTTTTCTTCCTTGTTACTTGAGTTGATGCATGTTGGACTGCTGGTGTGATTTCCAATTACATGAAGCTCTGTGGTATGGGATTGCTTTCATATTACACAGCTGGTCCTGCTGTCATACAGGATGAATAACCAGGGCTCTCTATAGTCCTGTTTTTCAATCAGTAAACCAAATTGTTTGCTCAGCTGTTAAACCACACTAGCCACTTGAAAAAAACAGAAACAATGTAACTCATTAATATTGCTACAGTGATAGTAGCAAGTGACTATATTACGGTACCAACACAGGTAGTGCCAGTAACTTTGAGTTTGTTTTTTGCATTTTTGGCCACAGCAGCTTTTGTTAGCAGTGGAGAGAGACAGGAAATGGGGGAAAGATACAGGACAAGACACGCGGGCAAATTGGCAACAGGCCGGGACGCGAACCCGCGCCGCGGCATATGTATGTGGTCGTCGGCTTCACCACTAAGCCACCCAGGCGCCCAACTTTGAGTTATTTTGAATTTATTGTCAGTCAGAACAGACTGCTATAGGAATCTGTGCGAGGGCAGGAAGCAGAGGATGTGGTTAGCCTTTACCAATATTGGAGAAATGAGCGTTAGCGTTCATGCAGTGTGAGAAAACTAATACAAGAACGCAGAGGAAAAAAAATGTCTTTGACAAATGCAAATAGACTCACGCTTTCCATTTTCCATTTTTAAGTCCTTTATTTTTGTTAAAGCCTTAGTCCATGTAGACCCTGGCTCAGATGTTGTAGCTTGGTTATGTCTGTGCTGTTGTTGATCCTTTAGCTTAGCTCCTACCAGTCATACTAAACTTCTTTGTAATGAGGTAAATCTGATTATTCAAAACAAAGAAAACTGTCTATCGAAGCCATTATCTGTGCTCCTCAAGCATGCTTTCTTAATCTGTGATGTTTTTTTCTTTTTGTTTTTTTTCTTTTGGCACCAACACAGCAAATCCTGGTCTAAACGGCAAATAATAAGGTAATTAATAATTAAGGCAATTAATTTTCCCAAGGGGCCCAAGGGACATGACAAACTGGGAATGTTGTGGAGGGCCGCACAAATAAGCTCAACTCAGTTCCGCTCAATTTTATCTCTTTATAGGCTTATTGGTGCAGCCCTTTTCCACAGTCCCTTGGGACAAATTGCCGACCCCTGTCCCAGATCCTTGACTGTGAAGTTTTCATCTTTAAATATATAGTTTGTTAGGTTAGAGTCGCAACGGTAAAGGGCTATGTATGAAAACAGGCAAGTAAAGTTTGTTCTTTTCCCCCCGACTTCTCTGTTGAAGTGCAAACCCAGAGAAAAGCTTATGACTTAAGGCAAAGTTTTGCATAATCAAGGGTGGGATCACTTTGGGAAACAGGTGTGTGCCATTTTGTCTGGTTGTTATACTAAATAACAAGGAGCTCTTTTGTTCTAAAAAAAAATACTTGAAATAGATTTAGAGGTCTGGAGTCTTTAATGAAAGAAAAAAAAAAAAAACCTTCGGACCTCTGGCACTCTGCATTTTTTTTTTGTTCTTCATCTTCCTAATGTTCCCCTAAACCCTCTTCAAGCACTTCCACACATTCCCACTCTGAAATGAAATGTCTTTACCACCGTAGACTGTGCTGCCTGACATTTATACTGCAATCAGTCAACAGTACATGCAGCGCTGTAATAAAATGCGCTAGCTGTACCACAACCTTTGCTGCAGGTTTAACAAGATGATGTGTACACTGTAAGTAAAGTTACTACTGTAAGTTACAGTGTTGTGCAAAAGTCTTGAGCCACCCCTCCCTTCTTTATATTTTGCTCGGAAAATGGGAAATAGGTGCAGCGATTTCTTGAAACCTGCAAACATCCATGAAAATTCAAAGGCTGTGGGATAAGGCAAAAATAGAGCTTGTACAATTCTAATGAGCTTGAAAGTCAATATTTGGTGCGACCACCTTTATTCTTCAACATTGCCTGAACTCTCTTAGACAAGCTTTGTTGCAGTTTCTTTAATCAGTCTTAAGTAATGGTTCTTCAGGATTCTTGACAGACATTCAAAGCTCTTCTCTGGATGTTGTTTGCCTTTTGTTCCATTCTCTCTCAAGATGATGCCACACTGCTTCTATAATGTTGGCTTTGGGAGGACTTTGTATTTTTCTATCCAGGTATACTTTTTTCTGCATTGATAGAGTGCTCGGGGTCACTGTGATGCTAAAAAATGAGGCTGTTGCCAGTTAGACTCTTTCCAGATGGTACTACATGGTGGATCAAAATCTGACAAGATCTCCAACACCACTGGCTGAAATGCAGCCCCACACCATGACAGGGCATAAGCTGTGTTTTACAGATGACTGTAGACACTCACTGTTGTACTTCTCTCCTGACTTCCTCCATATAGTACATGGCAATTTGAAGCAAAAATTTCCAATTTGGGCTCATCACTCTATAATACCGGATGCTACTGATTTTAGGCCCAGTTTGTGTGTAATTTGGTATACCTCAGCCCTTTCTCCCTGTTTCCCTTCCTTAGGATTGGCTTCTTGAACAGCCACTCATCCCCTGAGACCATTTTTGATGATGCTTTGGCAAACAGTAGATGGATCATCTGAAGGGCCAGATGCATTCCACAGATGCTGGATTTTTTTCCTATTTCTTAAGGACATGACTTTCAGACACTGTCCATCTGCTCTGTGTGTATATATATATATATATATATATATATATATATGTGTGTGTGTGTGTGTGTGTGTGTGTGTGTGTGTGTTTTTAATCTTGCCACTCCCTCTTTTGTCCTCCACGTTCCTTATTTTTTTAAAGGACACACTGCACGCACACCATGTGCCTCATTTTCATCCAATAGCTCTTTGGAAATCACTTCATTGGTGCAGAAATTGCACTTTGTGCCTGTCAAACTGTTATCTTTGGTATTTTCATAGATATAATTAAATGAATGGGCTCAAATTATGTGTTATTGCAACAGGTTGCTCGTGACAAAGTGCCTACACTGTAAACCCAGATTTTGATTCCACTTAAAAATACTGAGTTCATATTACTTAAAATTACCTAGAATGTGAACATTACTTGTTAATGCTGAGTAG
>JASGAU010411795.1:1803-15385 GCA_030220045.1 Australoheros facetus
AAAAAAAACTGTGCATGAGAGCACACCTACACACGCGAGAGGAGCAGGAGGAAAAACTGGGTGAATGACTGCAGAATGTTAGCAAAGAGACAAAAGCAGCTGCTTAAAGTGAGAGTTAAGGCACTGCTTAAAAGAGAAAATCAACCGAGTCAGTTCACTGAGGTCCACAGGAAATACGTGTTGATGAAGCAAAGCTTTGGAACCTGAAGTAGTTAAGAATTTACAAGGCAACTGCATTTAAGCATCCAACAAATCTGATTTAAAGAACACCTTCAGCTACTACAACTTAAGTCAAATAGTAAATATCACATTATTCCTTTGTGTCATAAAGCTCCACTGCTGTCCACACACTAATAAACACATCAGTGAGCCACACTGTTGCATTGGCATTGTTTCTTTCTTTCCATGAACACACACACACACACACACACACACACACACACACACACACACACACACACACACACACACACACACACACACACACACACACTGTAGTTTATTTGAACTCAGCACACACCAGCATGCACCACGCTGCCTGTAAAATGACTTAGAGCACCAAATGTGGATTAATCCACCACTGAAATAATCCCCAATAATGTCCTCCTGTCTGAGCAATATTTGCTTAAAAAAAAAAAGAAGTAATATCCAAATGTTTTGGGGGGGATTACTGAGTCTTAAGAAATTTCCTCGCAACTGTTTAAGATGAAAAATTAGGAACCAGTGGGCGTCAGGGAGTCAGACTGTACTACTGAACAAAAATATAAACCAGCACCAGTCTGATCTTTAAACTAACTTTGCTTTGTTGTTTCTTCATAACGCACAACGAAGAAACACGCAAATGTAAATTCGGTCCAACTGCTAGAAACTGCTGACAAGCCTCCACATGTAAATAGCTCCAATCTACCATGTCTCCATTTCTAACATGATGGTAAACACGTCCTTGTATGCAGAGCAGTTTTTATTTTTTATGTGATGCTGACAGACTCCATCAAACTGTCGACACATTTTTGGTATTTTTCGTCGGTTTGTTCTTTCCCCCAACTGAAATTTCCCAACAAAGCTCGGACTTCTCACTGGCTGCCATGAATCACCAGCGGTTCGCCGCAGAGGACAGCAGCTCCATTCATGTGTCAACATAACCAATAAACTGTGAGCAAGATGAAAAATGATTTTTTTTTTAACTAGTAGGGTGTTTAGCCTGCCTTTATTTTAATCTTTTTTTCCCCCAATTAATTTTAAAAAAGGATTTTTGCTCACAGGTTCCCAGAGATGTCTGGCCCATGAACTTCCCAGCAAATGAATTTTTTATTTTTTTTATGCTTTCATTTTTTATGATAAACTGCGAGTGATTTGCAGAAGCTGGAATTACATCATTACATCTAACAACACACATATTTGTGAGCGAACAAAGAAAATGCTTTTACTCGCCTCACCAACAGGCTAAGCATGGACTCAGGAGCTAAAGTTTCTCTAAACGTGTGGTTAGAGATTATTAATGTACTTTTAAAGCAATATTATTACCCAATAAAATGCTCGCAAAATGATCATTTTATTCTAAGGACTCAAATAACTGACCAACATCAGTGTGTAAACGTAAACAACACCGAGCTTATTCCAATTCTTTTCTTATTAGCAGTGAGTAAATATTAAGTAAAGACTACAGAAAATCATAAGACTATGATGTCATGCATCAGAGTTTTAGCTAAGTACGAAAAAAGTTGCAGTTCAGAAATTTCAAAGCTCAACAGTGAAAATTAAACAGCTCTGTAAAGGCTGACGTTAAGTAGCACATGGAAGCAGGCTGAGCCTCAAAGATCTAGAAGGGTTCGAGTTCTGAAATCTTCCTTATAAATAGAAGTTTTAACGTGATGCAAAAGAAAGTCTGGGAGTCATAAAAAACATTAGGATGACTCCACTTAGGATCATGAAGACTAAATTTCATAGAAATGTGTCAGACATTGATTTTAAAAATGTCATTGCCATGGCAAGTTTGCCCTGGTGGTGGATACAGAGAAAAGTTTATTGTGTTGCCAAAGTCATCACCATCACCTGTTTCTGACCCTGAAAACATAAACAGCAGTTAATCTGGAAAGAGCCGTACCTTGTAAAACTCTAATTTTGCCTCAGACACTGTGAGCTCTACACCGACACTTCCACAAGAACACCAAATGTCTCGGTCCAAACAGAAGGTCACCTGCACGAGAAGCTTCGGCTCTTTGTGTGAAAGAATGAGAGTGAGGTCAGCCTTCCTCATTGCAGGGGATGACCCTCTGCTCAGCTTTTCATACAATGGCTGGTATGCACTTTTAATGATGATGACATTGCCAAGACATTGCTGAAAGTGACCGACGTCTCTGAAAATGGGGACACTCGGATTGTGTGACTTGATTACGGCACAAAGGTGAAGTCTATCTGCACAGGCAATTAGAGTTAAAAAGGGTGAGCCATGCATACAGAAAAACAGTTAAAAAATAAAGAGCAGACAATGATATGATATGATATGATATGATATGATATGATATGAAGAGAATGGCACTGCAGGGGTGGTTGGCGCTTCCCCCTCAGTCTTTTTTCAGTCACTTCTCCTCATGCCTTTAATCCCCTGTGTTCATCTTCACAAGTTGTCAGACGGGAAACCAAAAACACGCTCGCACAAAAGTATTACAGTAATAAAAGCACGGTGCAGCAGTTAGGCTGAGCATACGCGCTCAGATCGTTCCGTCCTCTCCACTGCTGTCACACTTGTTTTGATTTTACACTCGGAGACGTTCTCTGTGTTCACAGAGACTCTCTGAGCACTTCTGAACTGCTTGGTTCATTTGTACCGTTGTTAAGTTGAACATTTTATACAAAAACGGTGGTTAAAGTCGTGTGTGCTGAATTTGAACGCATGCCTCAAGGACATAAAATGGCTCATTTCTTGCGTTTAATTTTCATTCTATTTTTTTGAGCCATTTATTGTGTAGTTTCACATTATAACACTTAAAACTGAATTTATCAGTCAGCACTAGTATACATGGCTTACAGTGAAAGGCTTGACAAGGACATTTATGTTTGTTATCAATGATTTAGATACCAATTTTTGCCAATTGCCATTTTCTTTCAAAGGATTATATTTGAGCACATACAGCACAAGCAAAAACCAACTTTTATTCAATCCAAAATATGATTTTCATAATAAAAGAAATGATGAATAATGAAACTTTACAGTTTCCTCTCAAACTGCAGTAAGTTACAGGATCTTCTCTCACTTTAAGCAGCTGGGAAAAAAAGTGCTCAGCCATGAGCTGCTGCACACCCACATTCACCTTAACAAACAAAAGCAGGTGCAACAGATTTATATAGCAAAACAAATGTCAGGTACTTACATTTTTCCAAAATGCTTATAACTTCAGACACCGACCCGTTTCTCTTTTTCACTCGTCTCCATAATTCTCTTCATAACTCATTTTGTTCCTTTGCTCATACCGAGGCTGCTGGCTTATGGCTGCTTCTGAGCCCTGGAAGAGCGTTAGCTTTAGCCACACTACCTTTGTTAGCTTCTTTGAAATGTCCATGTTCAGCTGAGTAAAAGTGATTTAAGTGGCCTTCATAGCAGCCTTGGGAAACTTTCTGTCTTCACTCACAGTGAAGAGCATCCATGCTAATGACATGTTAGCGTGTGGCTGTGCGTTTGAGCGCCACTATTTGCCTGCACAGCTGTTGAGCATGCATGAAACCGACTGGCTCGTAACTGGACTCACGTGAGGCTGACTGAGTGGTCACTGATCAGGGCCGAGAGCTGATTACGGTCCCCGGACGCCAACTGGCGTACCTTTAATTCAATTCATACATTCTGTGTATGTGCTTCACGGAGAAATGGCTCTCGCTGAGCAGAGACTGCGTCTCTGTCTTCACAGATAGCAACTTATAAACAAGTGTATCTTTAAAATAAAGAAAAGAGGAGTTTTATGTTGTTCAGCAGGTTAGTGTTGGTCAAGAAATGCACACAAATGCAAAACTTTAGCAATTGTTTCAGAAATTTCTTTTTACATTTTTAGAAATATATTTTTTATACTGCCCAAAATAAAATTTAAATCTACTCATAAAATATTTCTGAACTTCCCATGGCACCAAAGCTCATTCATCACATCAGTGCTACCATTAAAAATGCCAAACAACGCTGAGCTTCATGCTCGAAGTATCAATTTACATGTAAGAAAGGTTAATTCAGCTCAATTCATATTAATGAAAAGAACCGCTGAAAACACACACTGCTTCAATAGTTTTTCTTTCTGTGAAGCAGCAGTAGAAGATTTTCCTGTGCCTCCATGAGCAATCTCATGTCTAAGGCAAGATCATAATGAAGTTCCTTTCAGTCTTTGAATTGCAAATAATTGGCCATTGTTTCTGTGTCATTTGCTGTGCAAACCTCATCCATCATGTCTCCTCCTGGGATTTGTTGTAAAAAAGCTACATAGCACGGCTACACTCCCTCCTCATACCTTCTCCCTCACCGGCTCTGTATTGTTCGCGCTCTCCCATCTGTTTCTCTCTTCCAAGAACGACATTTCCCAGCGCGCAACTGCACACGGCAGCGGCACGCTCTGTACTCACTGGGCACGCTGCCATGCCTGGTGGGTACAGTCTTTAAACAAACGTGCCCAGATTAAACCCCACTTAAACACACACACACACACACACCGTGCTCTCACTTGAATGTACTTGAAAACAATTTAACCCCTTTGGTCATGATATGGGAATTTTGGTGGGAAAAAAAAGTCATCTTCTGCCTGCATCATCTTTTTAGGGAGGAGAAAATGAATATTACAGTACAAAACATAACTACAGAAAGTGACGTACACAACTGTGTATCCAGTGACCAAAGGGGTTGTGAAAAGCACACACACAATAAGCAATTCAGTTAAAATTGCAATGATTAGATTTTACAGCACCCTTTATTCACCCTCTCCCTGACATATTTAAACTGTTTACATTTTTATTGCTTTAAATCAGGTTTTCTTACTTTTTTCATCTTCTAAAATTTTAAAGTAAAACTATGTACATTTTAGAAGATGAAATAACACATTTTATAAACTAGAAAATGTGTTATTGCTAATTTTTGTCAATGCAGTTCTCTACTGGATCACTGTTATTTGTTACAATGTAACAATCTTTAATCAAATCAGAATTTGGTCAAAGGTGTTACCACTACGATTGTCATATTGTTAGCAGTATAACATATAAGATCAGAAGGTATTAAACCTGAAAAACATGAAAGCTAAGACAAAAATGTAAGATTACAGGATATTACTGTAATCAAAAACAAAGGTGAAAAATAAGGATCATATACTGGTTCTTAAAATTTCATTCTTTAAGCCCAAATTAAAGCATGCAAAAACAGATATATAGTCTGCTTTTAAAAGAAAGCCTTGTTGAAGGAGAGAATTTATAGTTACAGGGACTAGAGGACTATAGCTAAAGGCACAATAAGATTATTTAAAATTGATTTTGGGTCCCCTCAGCCACCTTGTTTCAGATAGAAGGGGGTGGAATGGAAAACTGTCTTGCTTTATTTTGCCAAGAATGTGCAAAAGCGTTTTATATAAAACAAAACAGCCTGTCAGTAAAATAGTCTGGGTCCAGGCCTGTCACACACTGAAAACATTTGGATCATTAAAAAATAATAATCATTTAAAAACAAACAAACAAAGGAGGACCCAAACTGGGAAAACGTTCCACTCTCAAAACTAGATTGGCTGGTCTCCAGGGTCCCCAAAGAATTAAATGGTGTCATTAAGAAGAGACACGGGGGTAAACGTGCAGTCAGACAGACCTTTCTGAAATATGCTGCTGCCATTAAATTTAAAACAAGAAATTTAAATAAAATATATATAATTTCTTAGTTTCCACATCTGGCGTTCTCTTTGAACTTATTTGAGTTACAAATCATTCTTATTTATATATTTCACACCACACTGACTGTTGTCTCCTCCATTTTATCCACTTCTGCACAAAACACCAGCTTTGTCACACAAACTGACACAAAGTGCACGGTGCTGCATGGTGACGTGCAACAGGCAGCAGCTGATTACAGCATTTAGCAGTCACTGCACATTTGTAAAGGTGCACTGACTCCTTTTGCTGGATTTGAGTTAGGCAGACACTGAGTGAAAGATGTGTACAGTCAGTATATCATTTTTAACCATGACATGAATATATGTGGAAAAGGCCACGTTATCTGTTATCGGCTAACTATGGTTACTGATTAATATACTTGATCATTAGTTGTTGTAAATTTCAGCGACACTGACAAATAAACTGAAGTGATACTCCCTAAGGTTTGTGGATTTTGGTGTCACCTTTATTAATGAGCCGTAATGAACACAAACTTACTGTACTTAAAAAACAAAAACAAAACATCATTAAGTGAGTTACCGCTTCTTTTTACCCTAAATAACTTCTGTTGTTGATTCTGCAAACATCATATCCTGCTGCAGCGAAGGTGTTTGATGAAGATCTGATTTCATATTAGTGTGAATGAGATGACAAAAACTATAGATTTTTCTTCAGCACCGGCACGTGCAGCTGCCTGTGGACTGTCCCTTTAACTGGGAACCATGACAGCTTACTGCTGCTTAACCCACCGTTCAGCCCCCTCATTATCTCATTAGCTGCTTCCTCTTTTCTGGAATACCGAGGTGCTACTTTGTATTAATTAATTGTTAATAACAGTCTGAATGACATCCACTTCCATTCCATTATTACTGAATTCCTAAGAAAAAGAGGGGTTTTAAAACAATTAAAGTTTTCCTTAAGTTTGCTCATCACAATTTTTTGATTTGCTCCAGGTTTTAACTCTCTTCTTAAAAGTGACGAATGAACAAAAAGTCATTAATTTCCCAAAATATCCTAAATTTTAAGGTCTTTATTTTCCTCTTACAAAGGCAGAAGCACAAGACGCGCGCACACACACACACACACACACAGAGGCTCCTCCGCACCATTAATCAAATACTCTGAAAAGCACATTGCTCAAATATGACCTTCCGCACAAAAGCAGCCACTATTGGAGAACCAGAAGGAATTCACTAAAGGCGGGTCCGAGTAAACAGTCCTGCTGCTTTAAAGCCTCAGCACCTCTCACCAGTTCTCTGTGTGTGCATGTATGTGTGTATTCCAAACACAAGCTCCAGCCATGCATGAGCCCACATGGAGTTCCAAAGAACTGTACGAGGGAGGTCAGGTAGTTCACATAACAAAACTCACATGCATTAGCACACAAACAATGGAACACTTACATAAATTTTGGATTGAGTAACGAACGCCGTGTACAAAGTTTAAGGAAGCAGAGGACTTTGGCCTCTGCTAAGATGGAAAAGGAAGGAAAAAAGAGAACGACGGGGAACAAAAGTGCTGCTTCCTCACGCTCAGGTTAGGATTGTCACACTGACCTTCTTCTGCAAGCTTGAAGAAAATAAAAAATGTGAAAAATAAATAATTAAGGGCAGAGAATGAAAGAAAATAGGCTTGTGAGAGGCTTCAAGTATATACTGAGTAATGGCTCAAACACAAATAGAAGGGCAGGTAGACTCTTAACTGTAAGGCCACAGAACCTGCAACAAGCTCAGGTTTTCTATAATGAAACAAAAAAAATGGGGAAAAAAACAAGTATCTACTTTTACTGATCCTAAAGCAGCCATGAAGAAACAGCTTGAACTGCCCAACTAAGAATCAGCAAATTCAAATTTATCATGAAACACTGAGAAAAAAAAAGCAGCAAAAAATAACATTTAAGATGCGGGAACCAGGTGATTTATGGATTTTTTTTATTTTTTTTTATTAAAACCTTGCTTAAACAACTACCTAATCCACTTCATTTATGACTTGACTAGATATAACCACCCTAACATGGAGGATCGTACTGAACCAAATAAAGTTCATCTGATGGCCTCGGTAGCTTTATCTAATTGCTCAGCGGCCAACCCCTCTTACAGACTGCAGTAACAAGCATTCCAGTCTCTTATGTGGTTTTCAAAGTAACCAACACTTCTGCTGAAGATGGTCCAGTACTCACAGATAATAATTAGTCTCTCCTCATCACTTTATGTTTTCATGCCAAAGATCCCAGGGGAACAAACAGCAAAGAACTGATTTTATCTTAAAGATTAAAAAAAAAATAGAACAGCAGCAGCAGCCATGAAAAACGGCTTTTTTTTTTAGGAAGTCACCAGCTGTCTTCCTCTCTCAAGAAGTAGAAGGAATTTGTCCTTGAAAGGCGCCATACTTTCCAACAGCCTGCAACAATAAGATGAAATACTTTTGGTGTTTAGAAACAAATTCTGACTGGGGGATGAACGACGCATGCATGTAACAAGAGCGATGCCGGTTTGAATCTTTCTGCTCGTTCAGTGTGTTTGAACGAGAGGCAGGACGTAGCTGTAAAAGAGCGCACCGCTCGCTGAACCGTTTTCCCGATAAATAAGGGTTCTCACGCACTTGCACGCCTTCTTTCGAGTTTCACTTTAATGCCAGTGGTGTATTTTGCTTTTTCACTGATGGCAACCCCCCCCAACCTATTCCAAAGGGAGCAGCCTTCCTCCCGCGGGGCTCTGATTGGCACGGATCAGCCCCTCAGGCAGCTCCATGCATATACGCTGCAGCGGTGGAGGGGGGTGTGCGTTTGTGTGTGCGTATGCATGTGTAATAAAGGGTATATGTAGAGATTTACAGTGTTGGCATCCGGTCCGGTCAAACGTGTGTACCACTGCCACTCTCCCCCAACAGCTCGAGATAAATGTGCCATGTTTTGTTTTCCTTTTCAGGAAGCCCATGAAAAGAATTAGCAAGATGAGAAAGTAGCAGCAAGATCTCTTGGGGCGTCCATCTGTCCATTACTGAAATAAAAGCTGTCCACTCAAAGAGGGAGGCGTGATTGAGGGATGGAGGGATTTTCTTGACTTGATAAGACAAGGATTGAGTACAGTGGGTAATTGAGGGAAAGGCAGAGAGATAGAAAGATAGAAAGATGGACAGATAAATAGAAATCAGGGAGATTTATTCATTTATTGACACACTAAACCGAAATGGATGAACTTGCCTATCACAATTTAACTCTAATTGGAGGAGACATCAGCTGTCTTTATAGCCCATGCTGTCAAATCCTCTTGCAAAATCAGCATGATTCGACTGAAACTCATTCATTAATCAGCAGTAAACAAAAGGAAATTAACCGGAAACACTCAGCTCAAAGGACTACTGATTGTGTGACAGAGATGAGCACTTAGAGGTGGAAAAGACCTCTGAACCACTGAGCAGAATAGAAACCAGCAACAATCTGGACTGAAAAAAAAAGCAGCATTTTCACTTTCAAATGCTAATATTTGCTGGTTTCTTTAATCTTGTGAAAAATTTTTGCTTTCTTCCTCAGTGCAGACTACTATACAGTACATTCTCTGAGGCGCCATACTTTTTTTTGGGGGGGGGGTTGCCCTGTTTCTTTTGGATTTGCTTGTGTGCGGCGTTTTATACTGAAATCCTGACCATGACTCTTGTTTGGGTTTTATCACTATCACTTATCTGGTTGGACATTTGGAGAGACAGAGCCAGACTCTGGACTTTTTTTTTTTAGAGCTTTTTGAAAAATTTCCATATTATGAGGTTGACTCTATCACAGAAATCTACTTCTTGTGTAGTATATATTATGCTGTAACCCTGCTAACAACTCCAGGTTGCCAGACAGATAGTCTGTTTTTCCCTTAACTTTTAGCAAAGTGTAGCTAGGATGGATGCACTGGTATATAAGCAAATAAGATCACATTTATCAATGCCAGTAGGTATTTAGCTGTTGTGCCACATCAATCTTGTGCTGGTTAAATGTTCACAGGTGTGCGACAAAGAGCTGAAAGACTCTGCAACAGGTGAACTATTCAGAAATAAAAGATTTTGTTGTTTGTGGAGAACAAAGGAGGATATAAGAGAAGAAAAATTTAGAAAAACAGACTCAACAAAACCGAGTATGGGCCAAAGTGTTATTTTAAACACCATTATTGGCCCAGAATTTCACAATCAGTGCACTCCTACTACCTATGCTGACTAACTCAACTACTGCTATCAATACTATGCTTGGAAATGTTGGAAGATTAAAAAAATAAATAAATAGCAATCTGCCACTCACACCTCTCTCCACATCTCCAACACAGTCTGTCTCTCTCCAGCACTGGCACAACCTTTCAGCAATCAAATTAGCTGCACTCTCTTCCACAGAATATGTGTCAAAGGAATCAGCAGTTGAGCTATATTTGCTCCCAACTCATAATGTTAACCTTTCTATGGCATATAGGCCCTAATTTATTATCAGTACAGGACGGGGCAAGGAGATGAGGCTCGTTGTGTTGACAAGCCGCATCCATGCACATCACCGTCCAATGTAATAAACTGTGAGGTGTCCATCTTTCTCAGCTGACCTTCTTCAACCAAATGTCTCGGCCACCGTTAACAATATGTATGTTAATAATAAGGCTGCCTCGTAAAGGTATGAATTCTCATGCCAGCACATCTTTCTTATAACATGGCTGATGCCTAGAGGCTTCTCAGGTGTCAAGTCAAGAGTTTTGATTTCCCTTTAAGCCAGGATTTTCTTTTCTCGCTCAGAATGAGACCTTTAGGGGGTTCACAAGAATAAGCGTGATCAGTCATTGTACAGTAAACTCAGAAAGTGTGCGCTGCTTTACAAATCTGGAATTTTTTCTTGTTGTTTCTGATGATTATGCTTGGGTATATAAAAAGTGGTTTAAAATGACTCTTATTACAACGCTTGTATTTTTCCTTCTTTTGGTTCTGGTTAAAACATCTTTAAAGGGGATGCAACACATCCCTCTGTGCAGGAAACCCTGCCTTTAAGCCACTGAAGCTGCTGCTTTTCATTTGGTGTTTCTAATTTCAGTACCTTTGAGTTTTAGTGCTGGTCTGACATTTTTGGCTACTTTCTCTTCAATTTTAACAGCCAAACAAGCAATCAAGAAAATGACTGTTGCATTCTCAATAATATCTAATAAACGTGGCATGTGTGCAAGATGACCGACGCCACACTATAATAATAACACCAGCTTCAAAATGTTAACAAGCTCGATTCTCAATAATGTAAAGTAGCCTAATTTTTTTTTTTTTTGCAACTCTCTGCATTTCTGCAACAAATTATCCTTCAAATGTGAGCGCTGACAACAACCGCTGCCTCTCGGCCCGACCCTACGACTCACCACACACTGCAAACCTGTGAATGTCCATAAGCAGAAATGAAGAAACCTCAGTCAACCTGTCTCAGTGACTATCGCCCTGTTGCCCTCACATTAGTCATGATAAAGTGCTTTGAAAAGCTGGTCAGACACTTCATCACTTCTTCATTGCCAGACACCATAGACCCAATGCAGTTTGCATATCGTCACAACCACTTCATACTCACCACCAAGTTAGAGGATGTGGGACTCCATCCATGCCTGTGTGACTGCATCTCCAACTTCCTAACAGACAGACCATAAATAATGCGGGTGGGCAATCATGTCTCCTCCACCCTCATCCCCAGCACTGGTGCCCCTCAGGGTTGCGTCCTGAGCCCCCTGCTTTACTCACTATACACCTATGACTGCGTGGCCACTTCCAGCTCTACCACCATTGTAAAGTTTGCCGACGACACCGTAATGGTGGGCCTGATCTCAGACAATGATGAAAGGGCCTACCTGGGGGAGATTAAACACCTGGAGAACTGGTGCCAGGACAATAATCTTCTGTTTAATGTCAGCAAGACAAAGGAGCTGATTGTGGACTGCAGCAAGAAGCAGGAGCGGTGCTATCAGCCTGTCCAGATCAATGAAGCCCCAGTAGAAAGAATAGACAGCTTCAAGTACTTTGGAGTACACATCTCGCAGGACCTGTCCTGGTCTTGCCACATCAGCTCCACAGCAAAGAAGGCTCACCAGCGTCTCTACCACCTCAGACGTCTAAGAGACCGTCCAAGGTACTGCGGAACTTCTACACCTGCACCATCGAAAGCATCCTCACAAGGAACATTACAGTCTGGTTTGGGAACAGCACCAAGCAGGGCAGACAAGCTCTTTAAAGCAGAGCGCATCATTCAGACTGAACTTCCTGACCTGCAGACCATCTACTACAGGCAGTGCCAGACCAAAGCCAGAAAGATTGTGAAAGTGCCCAGCTATCCCAACTATGGATTCTTCTCTCTGTTGAGGTCAGGGAAGCGCTTTCACTCCCTAACACAGAGAGGCTGAGGAGGAGCTGCTTTCCATAGGTCATTCGGGCCCTGAATCAGGACAACTGATGGACAACCCCCCCACACCCCCACGCACCCACACACACACACACACACACACACACACACACCATTCTTCATCATTCACTGACTCTCCCACTGATCTGGACATCATGTCATGCTATTTGCACTGCATTATTTTACACACACATGCGCAGTTGCACCTAACACCCCCTCCCACAACATACCCTGTTTTAATGAGGTTTTTTTTTTTATTACCTTTTGATATATTTAATACTATATTTATGATTATATTTGGTTAATTATTCTATTTCCAATTTATCTTAGTGGATATTTTTGATTATATTTTGTAAACTATTCTATTTCCATTTTATAGCTCCCTTTTATATCTTTTTAATGTGTAAGAGCAGTCGTCAAAGCATTTCACTGCTAACTGTACCTTGTATGACCATGTAAGTGACAAATAAACTTTGAATTGAATTGAAAAAAATGGAACTAAGACACACACACATAGAGCACCCCATTCAGAGCTAAAGCAGTAATATCCAACTGTGAGTTCATTATTGAGCTTTGTGGTATTTGTGTCCCCTGTGGTATCACTGTGATATTACTACATGGATTCTAGATGCACGAGAGCTCGCAGAGTGTTTATCATACTTAGGGTATGTCTATCAAATTTAGTATTATTATAGCATTCCTAAGGCACCTAATATAATCCTTACTGAATTATGTGTATTGCATTTTCAGGTGTTTATTATATGTTACAAGCAGCTCGTTTTCATTATTAGTAAGTGCAGTTACACTTCATGGGGAGGGGCCAAAACCATCCCCAAACCCAGGGACCCACTAAGTCATACAAATACAACTAATTATGTTATTAAAAAGCAAAGGCAAAAGCAAGACCCCCAAAACGCCAGTGCTACTGCAGTCAATGTGTAAACTTAGAAAACAGGTTAAAGCTCAGTTTGTAAGTAAACGTGTCCCATGATGTCAGTGAGAAATCCGACTTTAAATGAAAGAAAAACCGAGTCTTGTTTCTGTTGCTTATTGTGATACTTTGTGGCTCCATGCCGAACACATCAGCTGAAGGTCAGAGATTAGCCAGCATTTTAATTTACCGCTAGTTGCACCCCTTCGGTTTGACCTTTTCTCACTAAAAGGCACCGCGAGACTGCTCAGAATCAGGCCAGGCTATTAAAAAGCGGTCGGACGGGTAGGTGACAGGTCAACGCGCAACATCTGGATACTGAAACGCATCCAAAAACAACTGGAGCAGCAACACCCCGACTCCTCTGCTGCTGTGTGTGTGGTGAT
>JASGAU010411797.1:0-17627 GCA_030220045.1 Australoheros facetus
CTCCCCCTCTTCCTCCGCCCCCACCTCCTCAACCTCATCCTTCTGTTTTCCCCCCGCACTCAAACCACGAAGAGGAGCCGAAGCAGATTTTATAGTAGTTTTTGTACATAATGAAGCTCTTTTTAAATGACTGTATACGTATAATTTTGGTTGTGTTGTTGTAAAACAATGTAAAATAAATAACTAAGGAGTTAGTAAGCAGACGCAGTATCATAGTTTATGGACTTAATATAATCCAGACCTCTGGACTGAACTGGCTTAGATTGTACTGATGCTTTGGTTGTGCGCAAGTTCAAAAGTATTAAGAATTCCTTTCATTTACAGGTAGCTTTGGCCTTTAGTCGTTTTGAACTCTGAAGGAGAGATTATTCAGGCTCAAACGAGCCCCCTCGTCTGCCAAACTGCTGTCTGGTCCTGGTTTTTTTTTAAGTGGGCATAACTCCTTTCAAACTTCAGATTATCCGTGAGCCTGGCAGATGTAGGAAGAAAATATTTCTCCAGAATTGTGTCAGAGATGTAAAGGTCGTAAGTGTGGCCTTTTTGTGAAACTTGCAGCTAATGCTTCCATTTTGTGGCTTCGGGTTTTGTTTTGTTTTTGTATGTTCTCTGTCCCCAAGACTGTTTCTGAAACAATGATGGCTCTCAGTGGTGTATTGATGTAATATTCCTACATTTCATGTACTGTATTGTGTCAATACATCCAAATTAATACAATCTATCACAGTAGTTCTCTCTAATATTGTATTTGGAGCAATAATGCTCTGCAATAACCTGTGAAATATATAACTGTATTTCCACATTATTGATATGGTGACAGCAGGTATTCATGTTTTTATTCACCCTTTACACCAAGTGATACTAAACATTAAGTAGGAGTGTAATTTACATGAATGTTCCTGTAGTTTTAGTGCTACTAAACATGATGTGAGCTTCACAGTAGCACTGCGTTCAGTCAGGCCATTAAGAGTCACATTTTTGAAGTATTGAGGTTGCGCTGTGCTGGCTGCCCTTAATGCCACAATGGGCAGAGCTCTTTGTGTAATTTTCCTCACTTTTTTTTTTTTAATATATATATGAATTATTTTTTGTGTCTATTGGATGTGTGCCAGGGTTTCTTAATTTTGAGAACAAGCTCTGAGGAAAATACTTGACCCAGGGCCTCCAGAAGTCTCAGGAAAATGCATTCAGGACACATCCTGAACCTCAATTTTATCACCTAACCTGATCCATGTGTTTTACTAATAAGCAGCTACATTAAGAGCTCACTGTGAGCTCCTATTCAAAGAGCAATATCATATAGATGCAGCACGCCAAGATATCCCAAATGTGACTCATTAAAGCAGTTTTAATGTGTGTGGAAATACAGTTGATATTATTGTAGAAACTTTGGGTCGAGACTTACAGATTCCATCTGATTATCCACAGGGCAATTTCAGGGTCTTCCAAGACTGTAACTTCAGTGTATTCAGGCTCACTTTTTATTATTTTTATTTATTTACACTTTGAAAACAGATGGTACACTGTCGCTCATTTCCAAAGCACTATTTATCTACTTACCTGAAGTCCGCTTTCTCTACAGTGTGGAGTCTATAAAATGTTTTATTTATGAACCAAGGACTGAAGTGTTTAAAAGTACAGTAAATTATTGAAAGTCGATTTTTTTAGCATCGCCTGTGAAGAATATATGTTTCTCCAAATATCTGATTGTGAGAGTCAAACTCTTCTGTCTCAGTGCATGTCCCACAGTTGTGTATCTTTGTTGTTGAGAGAAACTTTTTATTATTAGTGTCTTGATTTTTACTATTGATATTGCTAATGTAGCCCACATTTCCCCAGTGCCTGTCCTTAACTGTGAACTACTAAATGGTCCAGAGACATGCAGTGAAGGAGTCTTCGTTTTTACTGGAAAATCAGAGCAAAGCCTTAAATTGGTCTCTAAAGCCGCTGAAAGCTCTCCAAATATCGGCGGTCTGAGTTTCGGAGGGCGTGGTGGAGTGACGTCCTCAAAGCAGGGTTGTGTTTTGTTTTTTTTACTATGATTCATTTCACCACAAGCCTGAAAAAAATCTTGGAAAAAGAAAGATAACGCCTTAGCATTTTTGTCAGTTTGCCTCAAAAGACTCCAGTTTAGAGTCAGAACTCTTCACTGTGTGGCTCTGGGGGAGAGCGAGGCGATAATTAAGCACTTGATTACCAGTTGTGAGGCGTTTTTTTATGGTTTTTGGGTTTTGGATGTTACAGAAACACGACAAGAACTTTTTTTTTTTTTTTTTTGTACAAATGTGACAAAAATTATGGCTGAAAACCGAAGTCTTCAGGGGCTAGAATTGTTTTCAGGGTTTATTTATCTCAATTTTTTTTGTTTTGTTTTTTTTTTAACTGTCAGCACTGTAGTGTACATAATGAGTTTTGTAAAGGGGAAAAGAACTTGTAGTGTGGTTTCTACTTTAAATATGAGCCTAGCTAATAAAAGGTTCACTGTATGAATTGATTCTCATTGCCTGATTGTGTTTTCTCTGCAATGCACAACAGACTAATGCAGGTAGGAAATGGGATCAGAGGATAAAAGTGGATCCATATCCTGTTATCTGTTTTATGCTATCCCTCAAATCAACAGGTGGTGGCAGTAAAACAAAAATAAATGCCAGAGGAGTCGCCCCCTGGGGGTCATTGAGAAGAATGCAGGTTTCAGGCTCTGTCACATTGGCTTCATTTTTCAGATCCAGAAGCTACGTCCATCTTTTATCCTGTCTATGTTCCAGAAGTGAGCCAATCATCAAACTGTCCCCCTCCCCCATTTACAAAAACTACACGGAGGTAATTCATATATAACTTTAGATGTGGCTGTGGCTCAGGAGGTCGAGCAGGTCATCTATTAATAGGAAGATTGGTGGCTTGATCCCTGACTGCTCTACTCTGCACACCAAATTATGCTTGGACAAAATGCTGAAAACGAAGTTGCTCCCTATGCGTTTATCTAAGTGTGAATGTTAGATAGAAAGCATAGAAAAAAGTGCTTTTATGGCTGTGTGCGTGAATGAGACGTATAAAGTGCTTTGAGTGCTCAGGTAGAGTAGAAAAGTGCAGTATAAGAACCAGTCCATTTACCAGATGTTTAAATTTAACTGAGGCTTAAAGGTTGCAGCTTTATTTGTTAGGTTAATGTATATGGTGGCTGTCTGCCAGGCAGTTCACATCAACCAACATGACTCATTGAACTGTGCACCTTATGCAGCATATTTAATAGAGTCCAAAATACCTGTGTTTCAGCTTTGGTAAGTGAAATATAAGTGATTTAAAAGCTATCTGTGTCTGTGGATGCACCAAGCTAATCAAGCTTGTTAGTTAGCTGATAACTTTGTACTCCTACTTGTCCAAATGTGGTTACTTCTGGGTTTTTAAAAAAAAAAAAAAAGATGGTGATGATGGCATCCATCTTCTATATACAGTTTATGGTAATGACTGCATTTTTTTGGTAAGGTTCCAAAAAGCTCACAATACCTGATTTATTTATTTATTTATGGCCACTTGGGGGCAGAAGTAGAAAACACTACACTGACATACCTCCCTCTGAAGATGATATATTGAAACTGCTGGCAAGCTGTGGGGAGTCTGATGTTAATAAATAAATCAATACAATGAGCTGAACACTGAAGCTTCTTAGAAGTGAAGAGAAAATCTGCAGTTCATGCTATGAGCAACTCTTTCACAGCCTAGCAGTCATGAGATCCACTTGAAAGATAAAATATTGCTTAAAATATCTTTCCTGTGTAAAATGTCACTTTGCTTTACTCTTTAGCCTTAGGAGTCATTTAAGACTTAAAATGACTTGATTGAGCCTGCTTAAAACCTGCAGACACCTGTCTGACTTGAACTTGGGCTAAAAGCTGGTTTATAATTTTAAAACCATTCCTCCACCTCTGTCCAGTGTACACCTGCCGGTATTTTCTGCTTCTGTTTCCCTGTTATGCAAGCCGCCCCCTCACTGCAGTCTGCAGCAATGAGCTCAGCAGTTTTAACGGGTCGGATTCGAGCAGACAACAATTTCACAACACAATGCAGTCGCCCGGTAATTTTAGGCTGGTGTGTGTCAGGTCAAATCCAGCTCAGAACACCCTTGCCTCCCTCTCTCTTCATCCTTCCCCGCCAGAGGAGCTCAGCTGACCTTTACAGTGTGGGAGAGGGCGCGAGGCAGGGAGCTGGAACAGAGACAAAGAAATGATTTTAGGATCATTCATGATAAACCTCACTCAACTGTGAATGCGCTCAGTCTTTGAGTACACACAAGTGCAATGGTACAGTATTTCATTCATTAAATAGAATTGAAATTACTGTGGGTGCTATTAATTTCACTCTGTCTGTTACTTTATGACCTAACTTGCAAATCACATGTAAATTGTTCAAAAGTATGAAATGTAAAATAACTCTTTACTCGGCAGAAAGGAGAAGATATACTTTACTTATTGCAAAAGTTGGCAATTTCCTGCATTGCAGAAACCAAAACATTAAACACAACCTAAAAGAATAGCTTAAATAAAGTAGACGCGCTCAATGAAATACAATAAATCAAAAGATGACACAAAAAATGACTCAAAGGGAAAAAAGTAGAAATTTACATTAATTACAATAGAACTGCATGCAAAGCGCTGAATACAATTCAATAAAGATATTCTATACAGTAAAATAGCTTTAAAAAAAAACAGTAAAGCAAAACCTGCTTATACTGCTATACTACTGCTATACTATACTTATACTACATGAGCTGCTCATTAATAAATAACTGGAACCAATTTTACTATTCACAAACAGGTACAGTCATTATTTAACAAAAACTGAGCCAAAAGCACTGTGTGATAATCTAAGTACAACCTTGCTGCTTCCATAGGAATTAAGAGGGTAAGTAGCAGCCAGGCGCTGCTAATCAAAATGCACTTGATTAAATGTGCAAATGTGAGCAACTGTATTAAAAATGCTGAAATTTTTGTCAGTTTGCTGGTCTGGAGCATTCAGGTGTGTGTATTAACACAATGGCAATCTTCCCAGGAGTGTCTGTTCCAGCAAATTCACTCCAAGGTCAGACCGTACAATAATCAGTGGAACTGCAAAAAATCACAAGAGGTACATCTCAGACTCCAGGCCTCAGTTAGCATGTTAAAGTTCATGACAGCACAATTAGAAAAAGACAGAACAAGTATGGAAGGGTTGTGAGGAGAAAGCCTCTTCTCTCTAAAAAGAACACGGCAGCATGAATTAGATTTGCAGAACTGCATCTGAACAAACCACAAGACTTCTAGGACAATGTCCCATGGACAGACGAGACCAAAGTGAAGATGTTTGACTATAATGCACAGCACCACGTTTGGAGAAACCCAAACACAGCATATCAGCACAAACACCTCATACTAACTGTCAGGCACGGCAGTGCAGGGGTGATATTTGGGCTTGTTTTGCAGCCACAGGACCTGGGCACCTTGCAGTCATTGACTCAACCATGAACTCCTCTGTATACCAAAGTATTCTGTGAGGCCATCTGTTTGACAGTTGAAGCTTGGCTGAAACTGGATCATGTGCCAG
This sequence comes from Australoheros facetus, assembly GCA_030220045.1. Classification (NCBI taxonomy): domain Eukaryota; kingdom Metazoa; phylum Chordata; class Actinopteri; order Cichliformes; family Cichlidae; genus Australoheros; species Australoheros facetus. The sequence goes on from JASGAU010411797.1 coordinate 5,575, forward strand.
GACAATGATCCCAAGCGCAGCAGCAAACCTACAACAGAATGGCTGAAAAGGAAAAGTAGATGCTGCAATGACCCAGTCAAAGACCAGACCTCAAACTGATTCAAATGCTGTGGCAGATCTATAAAACAAGTATATGTTAAAAAAGAAAGAAGACATAAGATGGAGACAGTATAATTAGGGTTGATTGTATTGAAGCTAAAGAGTGTTGACCGTGTGATTTTTGTTTCCACTAATAAAGAAAAGAATAAAAAATAAAGTTTAAAAAAAAAAGAAAAAGAAATGCTGTGGCAGGACTTTAAGAAATCCGTGCATAAATTAATACACTCAGTGAACTGAAGCAGCATTGTAAAGAAGCGGGACAAATTTCCTCCACAATGATGTACAAGTGATACAATCATGCAGGAAATGATTACTTCAAGTTATTGCTGGGTGTATTTAGTTTCCCACAGGACTCTGCAGTCCTGTGGGAAACTCTTTCTCACGTGACTAAGTACTCTGATCTGTGGTCCCCTCTTAAAACATAAATATATGAGAAGTTGTGTGCTGATTGATGTCACGCAAAAGACAGAAAAAAAACAAAACAAATGGGTATTTATATTTTTGACTTTAGTGTGAAATTTTTGGATAAATTCTGACTAAATGGAAGATTATGTGCTGTGACAATAAAACCATAAAATTATAAATTGACCTGTAAATCCAGTTGCTCATTAAGTGAAGCAAAAAGGTGCCCTAATATTTGGTACTATGAAATGAAAGCAGACTGTATGACAGCTAAGTAGTAGAATGAGTTACTTATAATACATATTATAGATTTAAGATGATTGTGGGCTAAATTTTCACCTCCACACCATCTTTTGTTTTCACCTGCGCCTATCTCTGCACATGCAGTCTGCTCACCTGTCTTTGTGATGATGGCTCTTAATAAACTGAGGCTACATGCCATCTATGTCTCCTTTAAGAGTCCGCCGCTGTGCTTTTGGTTCATTTCTCCTCAGACTTTCAGTTCCTGTAGTGCAGTTTTTCACAATACAAATGCATCGAAACGTTAAAATTCTGCCATACATGTAAATCATTACATTATTTAAAGTGCTGCATAACTGTCAGATGAACTTGTGTGTGCGTTTTACAGGTGCTGACGTGTAAGAGCACACACCCACACCCACATACACACTCTGCTGTTAGCTCATTGGCTGCCTCACAGTTCATTTCAGGTCACGTCCCAGAGGGATTTTCCCAAACCGCAATACTTTGTTTTGAACAAGTCTGCAACCACTTGAATGTGATTTTTATATTAAAACTTTTTTTTTTTAGCATCATTATGAGGCACACAGTGTAATGCAAATCGCTCATTTATTAATACAACATTTGCATGCATTTTCCAAAACGTGTGCATTTATTTTTCCCCTTCAATGCAGTGCAAAGTAACACAAAGAAACAACCAATGGCACTAAATGCATTTCGCCCATGCACAGTCAGCCGTACCATAATTAATATGAAACTGCAAGCAGATTGACACGAAAACACCAAAAGCTGATGGTGCTCTGGTGGCTAGAACTGCAATTAAATACATTTTTTTTTCAAAACACACAAAGCCTCATTTGTAATCAGAGTTTTGGACTTTAGTCTGAATGCAGGGCTCACTGAGTTAAATGGGACACTTGTGTAAGGCAGAGAGAGCAGCCTGTAAAAAACAGCATATCAGATGCTTCTTAAATCCTGCACTTTTGTGTGTTTGCAGCTAAACACGCTGCTGTCTTCTAAAGTTTATTTAAAAAAAAATAAACTGGCAAACTCTTCTACACAGCTCTGGAATGGGAAGATAAAGTGTTTAAAGCAGCCACAAAATATCTAACAAAAATTTACACCGTAGTTTGGTAGCAAGTGCGATAGTTACACAGGAAGTAGATTCAGTTCCTGCCTGTGCAGCTGTGGTCACTTACATCCAGCAAAAATAAACTTTAGCAAAACAGCACTGGACATTTTGAATCCGTAATAAGACAAAGCATTAAAGGATGTGTGTGTTTTTTTTTCCCCCAGTGCTGGCTTCACAGTAGTTTTACAGATACAGCTGCTCCCATATGGCCATCCTTGAGCTATTTTGACCGTGTTTACACGAAAAGGGTCGACTCACTAGCACGTCAGTGGAGTCTCAGCTTCACTGAAGCCCAACCTTCTTCTGCTGAGGCCTGAACACTCACAGCTGCAAGAAAGGTTTGCAAACACTTTACGATTACACTCTGACCGAACCAGCATATACATATTTATTTAAAAAGACTGAGTAATCACGCAGAGTCCAGGCTGGAAAAAAAACAACAAAAAAACCATAAACCCACCTCCTTTAGCACCAACAACCTCCATCAGAAGCTTCCTGTAGCTGCTTGTGAGACTTTTACAATAACTAAGATAAATTTTAGACCATTCCCACCTGCAAAACTGTGCCAGTTCATCAATTTTTCTGCATTGGCATGATTGAACAACCCTCAACCCCAAAGCTTTGCTGCCCTGATAACAAAGCAGCTCCAAACCACGATGGTGCCTCTGCCATGATTCCCTGTTGGGATGAGCTTTTATTTATTGTTGCCCAAAAGTCTGACTTTTGTCTTATCTGCTGTGGAGCGCTCAGACTCTTTTTTGCAAATTTTGGCTGTACTGCAGTGTTTTTCTTCCTGGAGTCCTTGGTACACTTCATTCAGATGTTTGCAAATGTTTTGTTGGTTTCTTTTTCACCTCCTGGACAGGGTAGCAGCAGTCCTGAATCTCCTCTATTTGCAGACAGTTTGTCTTACTGTAAACTGATGAATATTCAGGATTTTTCCAGCACATCCAAATGCTTCTTCTAAGTTCCTGTGAAAGTCATAATAATCAAAGCACAGTTCACACCTTCCAGTTTTTCTTGAGAAGGGCAGACTTTTATCAAGAACCAGGCTTTGTTTGAGCTCTGCAGCCCATGCCTCTCATCTCATTTCCTTAATTTGAACACCAGGCTTTCAGCCACTTTTGCAGAAGCCATTATCTCCAAGATTCACCTTCATTCTCCAGCCTGGACTGTGAGTTATTTCGGCTTTAATAAAGCCATAAAAGGTCCTGTTTGTGCTTCATTAGATTAGTCAGATTGTGTTTTTCTGCAGTTGTGACTGTGATGAAGATCAGACCACATTTTATGAGTAATTTATGCTGAAATCTGTGCATTTCCAACTGTTGTCTGCCTACACAATGTCTCTTGTTCTTAGCAGGAATACTTATGGCTGAGGTGGTGATTTGATTCTTCTCTGGAAACACAATCAGGCTAAGCTCCTAGACCAGATAAACACAAATCTACTCCCAACATCTGCTGTCATGTTCTTACATAGGTTTCTCGAGGGTACGGTGATTCACACTGAGGTCTTAGACTGCTCTTAAGCCTCTCTCCTTTCAGGAAAGATATTGAGCCCCAGTTCCACCAGCGCCCCCATTAACATGGTCCACAGTGGTATGCACACAAATGTCAGCTTCACGTCGGCCAGCCTTTCCAGCTTGGCGCACAGAGTCAGGCAGAAGCTGAGCTTGAGCAGCATGGCTGTCAGGTACCAGCTACGCAGCCGCAGGTCTGGAGAGCCATTGCGTGGGTCATATCCAGGCTTGCAACGGCCTGCCATCTTGATGGCAAGCATGAGAATGAGGATGCCATCAAAGACCCAGACAGGGAGGAAGATGAGGAACCAGTTCCACTGCACCTGGAGGGAGGAAAAGGAGAAGATGATGATAGCCATGGCTTCTATTATGAGTGGTTAAAAATAAAAAGGGCCAGTTTCAAGAGCCTGGTGGGAGGAATGGGTGATTGGATGGAGAATACATCAACCTTTAACCAAGGGTAGCTAATGAAGCAATAAAACCCGTTACCTTCCCATCCAGTTTGAGAACCAGCATGATGAGGAAAACCAGGGTGAAGACCCAGGTCAACAAAACCCTCTGAGCCAGAGACATCTCACTCACTGGAGACCAAATGAGGAGCGAGACAGAAGCTACACAGAGACAGACCACATGTGCATGGGTCACAATTGGAAAAAATGAAAGATTATGATCAATGCATGCTATTTTAGCAAGAAAAACTGCTTTTAAAAACTGACAGCAACGCAGGAGTAGCTACTAACTGCACTATTTGGTGCCAGTTAGGGTCTTGGTTGCAGCATCAAACAGCGTTTCGCTGATAGCAGCTGGGGAAATTAAAAATGCTGTCTTTTCATTCATTGTCAGATTAAACGCAGCAATAAGGGCTAGCTGTTGCAGCCTAATAATAGCATTGTGCTAATCGTTGGCTGACTTACTTTAGTGTGTTTCTGGCTCGGTAGGCAGCATCTTCTCCTCCCTGTGTGTCACACATTCATAGTCACATACCGTTTCTTAAAAGCAGTCACATAATTGTCAACAGACGCGCCCGTTAATAATAGCAGACGTACATTTTTTTGGGTCCGTTATCCGTGCTGGTTCCGCCCCTGCTTGGAAGCCGATTGGTGCTCGTCACGTTCGTTTTAACGTCCATCACGTTGCGTTTTAACCGTAAAGTTGCCACAAACGCGCAGTGGTTGTGAGGTGTTCCTGCAGTGAGTTTTGAAGTCCACTAGAGGTAGGTAAAGTTCTTTTTTATTTTTTCAGGCGCTCATGATTATGCTCTTCGTCGCGATAGAATTTAAATTTTTAACACTGTGCATTCTAATTTTTTGACTTTTAAAATACTTGTTATATTCATGTGTGACCCTGTTCTCCTTTCCTATTTGCTAACCGTCGGTGGAGGTTATTTGCTTAAAATATAATGGCGCCGTTATGCGGCGGTTTACGGTAAGGGGGCTGAAGTAGTATTTTTACAGTGAGCGTCAGAAAGGGAAAAGCTAATGCTTGAAACATCGCCGAACGAGATACTCAGCATCTCCTCTAGACAATGGACAAGGCTGACTAGCTTAAGTTCATCATAAACTACGCTTAGAAAGCGCGTTTTAGCTCTGCGTGTGGACTTGGAGCCGCCGTCGCAGTCAAAGAGGTAAGGCTGAGCGTTTAGACAGCAGTAATCAGGGTTTCAGGGTTAAATACAGCTGTGCTGGTGTCTCAGCTAACATGTAGCCTGGCAGAAAGCGGTGGAGGAGGTGGAGGATGTCTATGTATGAACCTCGAAGACTGTCCGAACACACAGTGGCAGACTCCAGCTACCTATCAGCTAGCCTCAAAATTAGCTGTATGTGTTCCCCCCTTCCCCAATACTGGACTTGTAACTCCTCAGTAATGTGCTGCAAACCCTTACATTTTGAGCTTGTACTTTTAAAACAGTACACTTAGAGGAAGTAATCTCCCCACGTCTTATTTATCAGGGCTGTGGTTTTACTGCAAGCTTTCCCCACAGTGTATTATAGCAAAATTCCTAAAACGATAGAAGTGAACTGAAAAAGCAATCACAGTTTAATTACAAGCAAGCATGGGTGCTGTTAACTGTCATCTTTGGATAAATACAGTTTATTAGATTGCATATTATCAAGATCTCATTGGTTTACTGCTTAAGCTAAAAAGCTTCTGGTTTATTTCTTACAGTGCAGTGAGAAAGTAATAACCCGGTTCCTGATTTCCTATTTTTTGTGCATACTTGTTACACTTGCATGTTTCAGATCATCAAACAAATTTTAATGTTTGATAAAGCTATCCAAACCTACCTGGTCCCCCTGTTAAATCATGAATTAACTGATTAACCACCTTGTTTTGGAAAGCTCAGGCCTGATGACTGTGATACCTGCTGAAACTAGAAGTCACTTAAATAAATCCTGACAAGGTGAAGTAGGCTAAAAGATCTCAAAAAGCAATGCATCATGCCACGATTTGAAGAAAATCAAGAACAATGAGAAACAAAGTCATTGGTATCTGTTAGTATGGGAAGGGTTACAAAGTCATTTCTGGCTGGCTGGCCTACCAAAATCACTCCAAGAGTGCATCAGCAACTCATCCAGGATGTCACAACAGAACAACATCTAAAGATCTGCAGGCTTCACTTACCTCAGTTATGGTCAGTGTTCATGGATCAACAGTAAAAATTAGACTTGGCAAAAATGGCATCCATGGGAGAGCTCCAAGGAGAAAACCACTGCTGACCAAAAAGAATACAAAGGCTCATCTAACGTAACAACATCTTGATGATCCCCAAGACTTTTGGGAAAATATTCTGTGCACTGACAAAACAAAAGTGGAGGTTTTTTTTTGCAAGGTTTGAGTCCTGTTACATCCGACATAAATCATACCAACAGTCAAACGTGGCGGTAGTGCGATGGCCTGGGGCTGCTTTGCTGCTTCAGAGCAACTTGCCGTAATTGATAGAACCATGAATTCTGTTCTCTACCAGAAAATCCTGAAGGAGAATGTCTGGCCATCAGTTGATGCACTGAAGCTTGAGCAGCAGGACAATGATTGTAAAAATAGCAGCAAGTCCACCTCTGAAGGGCTCAAAAAACAAAACATAATAAAGTTTGGACTCAAGTCTGATTGAGCTGCTTTGGTATGACCTTGAACAGGCCATTCATGCTCAAAAACACTCCAAATGTGGCTGAATTGAAACAATTCTACAAAGAAGAGTGGATCTAAATTCCTCCACAGTGATGTAAAAGACTCACTGCCAGTTATCAGAAATGCTTAATTGTAGTTTTTTGCTGCCAAGGGTGACACAACCAGTTCTTAGATTTAGATGGCAAATTTTCCTTTTTTAAATGAAATCTGCAATTAAAAACTGCATTATGTAGTTACTTATCTTTTTCTAGTATTGTTTGACCTGAAACATGTGCAGTAAGTGTGACAAATATGCAAAAAGAAAATCAGGAAGGGGACAAATATTTTTTCACTCTATTTACCTTTTATTTTACTAGGAAGCCCCATTTAAAATCAAATATTTTACAAGCCATGGCAATACAACATCAAAAAAGCAATAATTACAATGTGAAAAGCAGCAAATACAACATGATATAGAACAAAAAAACACTAGTGGCCTCCTTCATGTGACAAATTAAAAAATGCACATAAGCAGCTATAAGTTTGCTTCTAGGTTGTTTGGCTGTCTGTAAACTATAACAATTAACTATTGCATTTTCTGGAGAAAATTGTTTGCATACCAACAGCCCTGTATCATTATCCAGGTGGCTTGTGTGTTTGACTAAATCTCTTTTATGGATGGATAATTATGTGCTTTATGGACTAATCTGTTGGCTGATTACTATCTTTATGACATATAAAAATAACTAATGTTATGCTGGAAGATTTAAAAATCCAAAATGTATAATTTTGATATAATTAAAAATGGGAGAATAAAATGGATCAACAACTATCGGGACACCTCATGACTCTGTAGTCTGCTAAGCTGTCATTCTCCTCTGCTGCATGTGCTGTGGACCCTGCTGAGAGCTGGAACTGCTCTGCTATAACAAAACAAAAACATCTTATCTGTGCATTTGCCACTATATGTGCTAGGGGCATAACAACACACTGATATATTAGTCTAACTGTTCATCTCAGCTTGAATTCCACTCTATTATAATCTTTATCTATTCTGCCATACTTGTCTTTAAAGCCTTTTAATTTCCTTTAACTATGTTATGTCAGACAAGGGATTCTTCTGCAGGCTTCTGCAGGGGGTCAGGCTCTCTGCTTGGCAGGCCCACTGATTATCCAACAAGTTTATCATCAAGCCAGTCTGTCTGTTCCAGTGTCTGACTAACATCGTCTTTCCTCACCCAGATTACCATCTGCAGTCATAATTCGACCTCTAAAGTAGCCTGCTTTGCCACACAGCCTGAGTCACTTTAAAGCCTAGAAATTGCTTTTTCCTATTAATCCGAATGAAACCGAAGCGAAGCAGATCAGATTATGTTTAACTGGTTAAGCCTGTTAAAAACATGGTGACAACAGCAGTAAAAATGATCAGCTGCTGTTCCTTCAACTGTCGGAGCGGTTGTGTGTTTGAGCTTTTGCCAAGAAGGGAACATGTTTGATTTTTATTTTTAGAAATTAAACTGCAGGTATGTGACTTGCCTAACAACCAAGCAAATCTTTAATCTGACTTGCTGTGAACCTGTTTCAGCATTCTACATAGTCTCATACCCAGGACAGAGAAATTATGTTTTCTTAGATTCAAAGGGATTGTTAGTCATGTACTCATCAACAGTAATGAGTTTTCACCTGAAGAAGCTTTTTTTTTTTTTTTTTGGCCTTACNACTGTGGTTTAAGGGTGTGTAGCAAAAGCTTGCATAATGGGAGCTTGATTTGTTTCTTTTTTGACAGAAAATAGAAGTAATATAATTTTTGTGTTATGTTGCATGTGCAGTGTTGCTCAGTCTGCACACATGAGATTCCTGGTAATGAACACACACCGGTTGGGACTATGCAGCACATGTGCCTTTGAGACAGTGATTGATCATCTACTGGTCCAGCACTACTAGTCAGACAGTGTAGCTGTGCATCATGGATGGGAATCGAGAACCGGTTCTTGTAGTGAACCGGTTCCCACTAATTCAATTCCTTGGAATCGTTAGTCTGCGTGCTTAATGATTCCGCTTATAGATTCCATTGACGTGAGGACACATTTATGTGATTACATTGCAGACGGGCCTTATTTGGTTTGGAATATATGCAACAGCATGAAGACAGTAGCCTCAAGATAAAAAGCATCACAAAATTATGTTTGCAGTGTTTCAGAAACAGCAGCAGCTGTTTTATGTGCAGTCTGTGCAAAGCAGCAAGCGCAAAGAGGCGGAGCCGTTACCAAGACGTGAGCTCAGATGGAGCGAAAGGAAACGTTCTCATTCCTAGCATTCGTTTCGATGTTTCACTATGGGAATGCGCCTCCCTGCGTATTCCTCAGAAGCATTTATCTCATTCCGCCAATCCTGATTGGCTGGTGATCACGATGACCATGTCGGGCAAAGCCACCCACCCTTAAGTAGCATCATCAACCACCTGATCAGTAACATGAAGAAAAGAGAACTTTGTAGCTTCTCCATCCACCGCTGTTTGTTTCACACAGCAAAACAAACAAACAAACAAACAAAAAAAACTGCATTATGGAAGTTAAAATATGCAGATGGATTGTTAATATGAAAAAAGTATTTCTAATCAGATCACTCGATTAATCGATAGTTGCAACCCTATTTTGCTGTGTTGCTTTCACTATACTGTATGAATAATCTCCTTCTCCTGTAAAATTTCTTTGATGAGGACTGCCAAGAGTCTGGCTGGCTCACAGGCTGGTTCTTGCACACCTTGCCGTTGTATTCTATGTTAAAATGTTGAAATATTACTAGGAATTCTTGTATTTTATACCAGTTTTAATTATGTTCTACTTTATATTAAAAACAGTTAATGCAAACCAACCCATTTGTGGTACATTTTATTCACTAACCCAATGAGAATCGATAAGAGAATCGAGAAGGAATCGAACTGATAAATGATATCGATAATGGAATCGGAATCGCTAAATTCTTATCAATTCCCATCCCTAATCATGGTGGTGTGTTTTGTGCACATAAATGTGACTTGTAGCAAATGACCTTATGTGTGTTGTTATGCCCCTCTGCAACCCTTACTCGCCTTGCAGTGGCAGTGCAAGAGTCTTTTGGTCTTTGGTCTTTGGCTGTTGGCAAGGCTTAATCACCAGTTCCTGACGAGGTGTGTATAAAGTCATGCTCGAAGCTGGCTTGGAGGAGATGCCACTTCTTGCCTTCATGTTCTTTGGGCTTTCATTTGTTGAAATTTAAAATAAAACCAGTGTTCCTACAAACTCTTGATGTGAGTCTCCCCTTTATGTTGTGCTGGGTTGTAACAGCATGCACATGTGAGACTGTAACACTGCATCTCTCTCTCATCCTCACTTAGTCTCTTTGGTTGCCTCTTTGTTGCTTTCCCTCTCCGTGTATTGTCTCTTTGAGGAGCTCTGAAATGATGCATTGCTTTTTGTTTTGTGGAACTTGGATCTGCCTGCAGAGCTTGTTACATCATCAGCTGCATTATAGTTACATCACACACAAGACTGCTATATCATCTTATGCTCTGGCTGCAGCATGGCCTGCAGGGAAGTGATATAATGCGTAGAAATATAGTAATCGCAGTGGGGATTGTGAGCGGAAAGGTCTAGTGACCTCATAATCACTAGAACCTGTTTTGTGTGAGTGTGTGGGCACGAGCAGTCAGTAACAAGGTGGCAATGACCAGAAGCTGCAGTTAGGATTCCAACAGTTCGCACAGGAAGTCACATAAACACACACATCCTGTTAAGTCTGAATGCTGCTTCAATAAAAAAAAAAGGACAAGAAAACATTTAGTAATGCCTCAGGAAAGTCTTGTTCTATAAATGTCCTGAATCCACTAGGACTGGGCGATTTAATCTGAGTTTAATCTTGGCGATGATTTTAGCTTCCAGTGATTATGAAGACAAAATAGTCAGGATAAAAAGATTAGTTTTGTTTTATCATAAATCAATAGTCAAAATGTACAGGGAGATGAAAGCAGAAAATCTTGCCCTCACAGAGCATGCAAACTCCTCACAAAAGAGCTCTACTCACTGCACTATAATGCCACAATAAGGCTTATTATCTTGACCTCATTTTTCTAATGGACCAATGAGTTAATCCAATGGGTTTTCACCCAAATTTTGTCACTGATGTTTTGGTTATGAATATTACTTGTCAAAGACACTATAGGTTATGAGAAAAATGTGTAAATAAAGCTCAATGTAAGTCTTTTCTTTATTGCTGGGAGTCTATTGAATACATTTATTCTGTTAAAATAAAGAAAATTGATATTGGGAAATACAGATAAGTAAAATGGGGAAAAACCCAAATGTTTAATATTCAACATCATCCAACTGGTAGATCAGTAGTTCGTGTCCTGAGGGCTGTTAGGTTAAGTAAGTGCTGTTCAGGTAGTTTATGTGAATCAAGTTTTTACAAACTGGATCATTTTGACTCCAGACCTGAAGAGGCTTTGTGCTAAACCCAGTTTAAGTTTTGCTGGAATCAACACCAACTCTGCGTTATCCTACTGATGTTAGCTGACGCACCTAGACTCACAAGCTCTCAGCTGTGACTTCAGACAAATTTTTAAATTATTTTTTTGGATGAGCATCATCTCTTATCTGTACGCTATAAGAAGGTCATTTTATGACTCCCTGAAGTTACAAGTCATCCTTTAACTTGGCTGATGGTCGAAGGTTTTTATTGTTCATCACTTCAGTAAGACATTATGATAATGTAATAATGCTAATTATTATGGTATAGTATAGTATGTGAGAGCCTGAAACGCACACAAACAGCTGCTGCTACTTTGAATCTCAAATGTGATCGCGCCACAGCAAACAGTCTGAAACATCGTACTCTTTTTGTTTTACAGTCATCCAGCTCCTGCTGCAATTTGGCTTTGAGAACTAACACCAGTCAGCTGCACGACCCGAACAGAGGTGAGTCCTGTGTCTGTCTGTGTCTCTGTGATTTGGAGGCCATTCCCCAACCCCCACACAGACTGTTGTGAGGGTGTCTTCCGCCAAACAACACTCAAACACACACACACACACAGCCGCTCTGCTCAGACAGCAACAGCAGTTCATGAGTTCTGTTCACTGCGTCTGAAAGAGAAAGACAGATGGAAAAATCTGAGACTGTGAAAAAAGCCATGCTTCCCCTTTGAGGAGTTCACACAAGTAGCAAACACTTAGAGAAAGAGTGTGTGTGTGTGTGTGTGTGTGTGTGTGTGTGTGTGTGTGTATACTGCTAGCCGCAGTGTGTGCGTGTTTTTTTTGTGTTTTTTTTTTTCAGTACATCTTTGGTTTCCTGTCCAACAAGTGGCCACAGACAAAGGTTGTCGCTATATTGACAAAAAGGCATATTTAAGAAACTGAATACTAATATGTTAGTAGTACATATACAATCATATAATATATAATCATGTTCCAGTAACTTCCATTGACAATTAAAAAAAATCGAAGCCATCATCATAGTAGTGTAAAAACTATGTGCTGTTGTGTCCTTGGAGGAGTGCACACAATTACGTTTGTGTCGGTTAC
>JASGAU010411797.1:17632-30381 GCA_030220045.1 Australoheros facetus
TTAAAGAAGCAGTGCAGTTTATTCTGTTTTCATTTGTTCGTTTCATTGATTGTGCAAATTTGATGAAGCATCCAAATGTCAGACATGCATATTAGATGATTCGAGTCAGGTTTCAAGTTGTGCCTGAGGCTGAAAAGCGGCTTACCTGAAGCATTTTGCACGAATACACCTCTGCATTTTTTTCAGATTGTAATAATAATGCTCAGTGAAAATTGTACCTTCTGTTTAAGGAAGATGCTCGTTTCTAAATTATGAACACATGAAAGATCTATGTGTAGGAGCAGGCCTGTGAGATGGAAGACGGAGTCCTTTGGTTGATGTTCAATTTGATGGGGCTCATTACACCTGATGATTTGCCCCAATAACCAGCAGTGAGATTTAAGCGATGGATAGTTTTCTGGGATGTCAGAAGTTTGTGTTGACTGCCTTGCAGTTTGAGCTTTTCTCCAATGAAAGGACTACAGTGCAGTGTGAGTTTGTTTTAATATGATTAACATATGTTTTACATATTGTTGTTGTTGTAGCTGTAAAACTTGAAAACAGATGACATTGGCTGTGTCTTCCAGCCTCAAGGGGCTTTTTATATTTACAGCTGGGACCGTAAATCAGGCCCAGCTGTAAATATAGCTTCTTCATTCGAAGCCTGTATTTAAGTGAAACGGCTACACAGACAACTGAGAAGTAAATATGATGCTCATTTTGATTTTGGCTTGTCTGACAAATCGTTCAGCTGCAATGAAAGCAACACAGTTAAATAACTAATTTGTTGTCTGTTTATTATGAGTTTGTGGTGCTGCTCAATCAAGTCTTATGTAGGTCAAGTGGAGGGTTGTTTGGTGTCACTTGAAATTGTCAGGAAATCACGCTACAAGATAAAAAACATCAACCCCCATCTCCATGCTTCTCTGAATCGCCCTCGACACCTTTGACCGTGTATCGCCGTTCGTGCAGCCTCATATTTCTTGCAAGCATGGATGCACACACACACACACACACACACACACACACACACACACACACACACACACACGTGCCCCCTCACCCAGCTCAGAGAGGTAACCTGCTCCCGTCATGAAACATAAAACACCCAGACAGGACGAGAGCAGCTAGTGTTGCACATCACGAGATACCAGACTTGTGAAGGAGGTCTCCTCCTGTGCTCATGTTTTCATTAGACATCCCAAAGACACATGATGCTGCTGTCAGTTTGTATTAGAAGTGAAATGGATAAAAAACTCAAGAAGGTTCTGCTTTATGTTTTTTTTCCTTTTATTAAAACGAGCTCTGAGATTAGTTCTTTCAAAGATCTGACTGTGACAAGGTTTCCAAATTTGCTTAATGCTCATTACCTTCTAACCTTAGCTCACCCTTTCAAGTGTGGTGCTTGGTTTTCACATAGCAAAATTTAAAAAGCAGAAGAATTTCTTGTCTTTTCTACCCTCTTTTAGGTTTGAATGGTACTAAAAGCCACTGATGTGTTTTAGTCTTACAGCTTTAGCCTTCCATCCTTTTAAGGTGATCTTATTTTTAGCTATGTAAGCTTCTATCCATGTTGATAAAACCTGTCTCTTGAGCTCTTATCTCTGCAAACTTGGACTGTACTGGTTCTTATATAGCGCTTTTCTACTCTACTCAAAGTGCTTTATACAACATGCTTAAACAAACAAAACCTAAAGTGACTCATTTCGACCTGCATGCACAACTTCTGAAGTTAATTTAGCTTGATGGGGGGGAGTGAAGGAATGAATACAGTTGTACACAACAAGATTTAGAAGCATACACTGCAGTCATGCTGTCACGCCGCAGGGTACACCCTGTACAGGGTATACAGGGTGTACAGGGTACACCCTGTACAGGGTGTACAGGTCGCCTGCCTGTCGCAGGGCCAACACAGAAAGACAGACGACCTAACACGCTCGCATTCACACATAATTGACTTAACCTTAACTGCATGTTTTGGACTGTGGAAGGAAACCCACACAGACACGGGGAGAACATGCACACTCCACACAGAAAGGCTCAGACCAAGGTGGATTTGAACTCAGGCCTTCTTGCTGTGAGGCCACAGTGCATACCACCATGCTGCCCTAATAATAATAAAAAAATAATATTAAACAATGTATCAGTGTAGCCAGATGTTGGACACTTGAATTTGCTTTCCACTGTATGTTGTTAATTTTTTAATTTGCTATTTTTCCCAGTGTCAAAGTCTCTTTCATTACTTTAAATGCTTTTTTTTTTTTTTAATACTGTGAAAACAAAAAGTATGTGTGCGTCATTGCTGTCAGGCACCTGCTGCACTGTTGCATCCTGTTTCAAATACATTTACTAGATCAAAGTTCAGTCTCCTCTATCGTCTATGTTGAAGTTCCACTACTTTTTTTTTTGTCTGAAGCTTATATATTTCTTTAAAAATATAAAGATATGCTCTAAAATTCAAGCAAAATTGGGTTTGTTTGTTTTTTTGCCTCAACCTAACCAGTATTTTAAATGTGAAAATAGTCCATTAAGTCTAAAAATAATAGGTTATTTAAAATTTACTGCAATAGGGACGAGTAGACAGTACAGAGTTGATAGACCACATTTACTTTGTCACATGAGACACAAACCACACTCTTATAGGTGAAGGCTTTTTGTTTGATCCTCTCAAAACCACCTCTTTATATGGACGTTCTCACTCTGCCCTTTCTGACATTACATCTACAGCCTACCAGCTACCATAGTAATCACGGATTGGTAAATTGCATGTTAAAGGGTTACTTACCTACGCAACCAAAGCCTGCAATGTCCATTATAGCTACTGACAATCAGCTCCAGTGAGCTGCCCAAAGAACGACTCGCTTCAAACGTGAGCTAGATTATTTACTTGGCTTTATAATTACTGAAATCTGTTGTGAATTGTTTTTTTTTTTCTTCAAATAAATTGTGAGAGGTGATAAAGGATTCTAATAGAGCTTTGTTAGCGTAAAAGCTGGCCACAAAATGTAACAACTGGAGTAATTTCTAATAATGTGAGACTTTGAGAATGGAAAGTCAGTGTGTGTGTTTGTGTCTTACAGAGCGAGAGTAGCTCTAAGGTGCCAGATTAAAAAGTCAGAGGGTGGCAAGTTGCATAACCAGTTATGTAAAATGTTATGACAGCCATTATTAAAAAAGTGGTTCTGTGTCACAGCATCCACAGTCACCACACCTTCACTCTGAGCTTATGTAGGTCTCTATGTGTGTTTCTTAGCTGGTTGCTGGAAAGTACAAAAAAAAAATATCAAGAGTTTTAAGATTATTATTTTTATGCCTTTGGGTCATTGACAACCTTTGGGTCGTCCATTGGTCACTGTTCAAAGTGAATGAACTGGAGGAGGTGGCTGGAGAGAGGGAGGCTTAGGCTTCTCTGCTTAGACTGAAGCCCTCGTGACCCAGACATGGATAAGCAGCAGAAAATGGATGGATGGAAATTTATTGAGCTTTGAGACCCAGATTAACTGACCACAAAACAATTTCATGAATAAACTATTCATCCCTATCTGGTGATAATATTAAAAGTAGCATTTTTACAAGGTGAATTCTGAATGAACACAAATGTAAAACAGAGACATGCATTTACAATGACTTCATTTGGTTTTGATATTGTAGATGGTTAATCTGTTTTTACATTCAAAAACATTTGCGGTCCTAACCCCATTAAATCACCATAGCTGGTGTCACCCTTTCTGTTTGCTCTTTTTTGTGCACTTATGTCAGTGTACACACACACACACACACACACACACACACACACACACACAGATCGACACTATGCCACTGATGCTCCACTTTAACATACAGCTTACTGCATTCAGCAATTTCCTGGTTACGAAGAGATGTGTGCACACGCACACACAGAGCTGTGTCCTCAGCACAAGAGCCCTCCTATAAACTGTGGCCTACATAATGCAGTCTTTCTAACCTGACTGCACTCTCCTTCTTCCTTTTTCTAAATGGGTCAGTTCAGACAGACCAGTGGTCAGACAGATTTCATAAGAATCACTGCCGCATACACTGAGAGTGTGTGTATGTGACTATCAGAGTTGTTAAATTCCTTAAGAGCTATAAGATTTACTGTTTAAAAAATTGCAAACATGAAAACCTTTAAACCCTGAAATATCTGAGAAATTTACTGTAATGCTGGAAAACTCAAGAGAACCCAGTTTTTGAATGTCTACAAATGCAGCCTGTTGTGACCATATAACAACTGCGTGTGTTTCTGTTGTCTGGGCTCTGTTCCCTAAATTACCGCTCAGGAAACCACTGTGTATTTTGGGAACGCTGCTAATGTGTGGTTTGGAAAAAGTGTGTTAGGAAAGAACTGTTGTTTCTTGCTGTGTTTTCCAGCCGGAATAATAACCGTGCAGCTCACACTTAATCCTGTGTATGAAGCTGTATTAGGCAATAATATGCAGCTCTGCTGGTGTTTTTGATTGATAGTGTTTGTGGATTGGTGCTGGCCTCATCTGCCCATTTTTCTTATCGCTGTCTCAACATGGGGAGGATTTGTGGTGTTAAAGCCATCAGACAGTTTAGGAGGATGAAAAATAGAAAACACTGCTGTTTGTGACCAGCGCCAGTAATGATGGGGTGTCAGTCCCTTTGGTTTGTCTGTCTGGATGACTCTGTTTTTGTCCTCTCTGCTCATGCTTACATTGCCAAAATCATTAGAAGTTGTTGTTGACCAGACTACACCAAAGCATTTTCATAGCATGCAATCTCAGAATTTCACTACAGTTGGTAGTGATGGCCTTTAGACTGGTGTTGGTGGTGGTGTAATGGTGTGGTAAATTGTTTTTGTTTTTTTCTGGCACACTTTGGGCTCCTTAGTATCAACTGAGCACTGTTTGATTACCACAGCATACCTGTGTATTGTTACTGATCATGTCCATCCCTTCATGGCTACAGTGTACCTGTCTTCTGATGTCTTCTGATGGCTGCTTCCATCAAGATGTAGTCTACTCTGCTTTTAGCTCTGTTTATTTCTGCAGCAGTACACTCACATGTGCACACTCAAGTGTGTGCATATGAGTTTAAGGTTATTCTTCTGTTGAAATCCTTGCTTTCATTTGGTCTTCTCTCCGTTTCTTTTACATCCTCTTTGGTTTTAATTTAAATTTTAATCTAAAGGTCTTTATTGACACTTTACATGTGTAACCACTGCACAAGGACAAACGAGCATGGTCCACGCTTTTTTGATGCTTGTTAAAACTTGCATTTATTTATTTGAGTGCCTGATATATCACATATAGCAGGGTTGAGTAACTCCAGGCCTCGAGGGCTGGTGTCCTGCAGGTTTTAGATGTGTTCCTGATCCAATACACCTGAATCACTTATAGAAGTCATTAGCAGAACTCTGGAGAACTTGACTGCATACTGAGGCGGTAATTCAGCCATTTGATTCAGGTGTGTTGGATGGGGGACACATCTAAAACCTGCAGGACACCGGCCCTCGAGGCCTGGAGTTAACCACCCCTGACAGTGTGGTGCAGCAGTGAGAGGGGAGGAGTCATGATTCTAACT
This sequence comes from Australoheros facetus, assembly GCA_030220045.1. Taxonomy (NCBI): domain Eukaryota; kingdom Metazoa; phylum Chordata; class Actinopteri; order Cichliformes; family Cichlidae; genus Australoheros; species Australoheros facetus. Next base: position 23,177 of record JASGAU010411797.1, read on the forward strand.
ATAGACAGCTGCAAAAAAAAGGGCCCTTCTTCCTGTGTCTAAAAATGTCTTTAGCCTTCTGCTGCTACACTCACACACACACAGCAACACATGTACATCTTTGCAGCAATATAGGGACTGTGCATGCAGCAGCAGCAACTTTGTTTCCGTTCAGTGTTAAGTGCTTGTCAAATGGTGGTTTTGCAGTTTGGGTTTGTGTGTGTGCTTGAAGCCTTTCATGCTTGACTCAAACCTAAAATTTTCTCACCTTCATGCTTTTCAACTCTGTATTCTCACATTTCCCCATGCTTAAGCTGCTGCTTTGAATGCACGGAGATGGTCTTAGATGCACACATTCAAGCTAATTCTCCTCTTTTTGAAGTGGCACCTTTATCATGCATACAACACTGTGTTGTGGTTTGGCAGTCAACAAATAAGCTGTGGAACTGTCAAACAGTTCTGTGCTATGGTCTCTCACACCCATGTCTTTAAGCAGATGGTCAGAAAATTGGATCCTCAGCTTTATGTGTGTGTGTGTTTTTTTTTTTTTGAGAGCCTATCTCTAAAGAGCAGAAGCACATCAGAACATAAAAGTATTTACAAGTAGCTACATTGGAAACAATAACCAAAAAACTCACCGGAAAATATCAGGTAGTGATTACCCTGCTGACTGGGCTGGCAGCACAGACAGGTGCTCACATGCAAAGCAGGATGTCTTCACTTGGCTGCTTTTAAAATATTTCACCTTGAGTGCAAAGCTTAAAATGAATCGGAAAAGCTCAAGTTCAAATAACCAAGGAGAAATGGCGGCCTTCAATTAGGCTTCTCAAAAAGCAGAAAACCATATGTATGCAGCTATGTTTGATTGAATTAAGTAATATAATCCATGACTCAAGAAAAGCTGAAAGCTCCTGCTACCCTTTGAGTCAGCCTGGCCTGCAGCCGATGCCTTCTGTCCCTCCCACTCACACAGCAGGACAACGCTGCACTTATGTAACAGCGAAATAGAAAAGGAATACAAGGAGACTAAACCATAGAGGAGGAAGGAACAGAGGCTGAGAGAGAGAGCGAGAGAGTGAAGGACAGTGGCTAACCGCAGAGTCTTCATGTTTTCCACTTGGCAGTTTTGCATTAACCACACATTGTCCTTGTCTTCCCCTTCCATCCCCATGAGTTATTTACTCATTAACAGCCATATTAAAGTAGTTACACTTGTCATATTAATAAAAATCTTCATGAAAATTTGATTAGTACAGCTTTGTAGACAAAGCCAGAAATCCACAGTAAGCTGATTAAAGTGGAATAGCTGTAATGAAAATATGTGGCTGTTACCCCGTGCAATGTGCACTGGCATCTTTTGCAATTACATCTTTTTGTTATACTGAGTGTCAAATGACTGTGAAGCTCAGGCTTATTGAAGCAGATCAGTACAGCTTTGCTTTAACAACAACAAACAAGTTCTCATCATTACCATCCATCTGAGGAGCCTGTTTCAGTGACTGCTTACTATTACAACACACTGACTGTAACACTGACACTCAGAGTACATGGTTGTATGGATGACTGCCTCACATCCTCTTCCTATCAGTTACCAAAATTAAAAAATCAGCTCAAAGTTGTGCAAAAAAACAATGTTCCATTTCCTCAACAATGGCAAAGCCACTTGATTCCCAGATTGTACCACTGAGAACCAAAAACTGTCGGTTCCTTCTCTGATTCCTGTCAATTTTTCTTATGTGATAGCTACATGAGTGTTGTCTTTCACATTTTGTAATGGCTCATTTCCAGTTGTGGGTGCACATGTGTTTAGTTCCTTTTTTTCTTTTTTCAATCTATTGGCCGAATTTATATATATATTTTTTTCAAATCGTCACCGTCAATAGTGTGTTTTATAGTAAACCAGTATGTTTCAGTCAAAAAACTGAAAGTCAAGAGGCATCATTACACATCTGCTGATAATAAAACTTAGGGCACAAAGTCATGAAGTAAGAACATGACTGTTTAAAGTCAACTGTCCTTTGTCCCTGTGAAAGTGGTGGGACTGTGGAGGAAAAATGTCCAATTCCTGTAGACTGTATTTCGGTCACTGCCCATGAGCTTCGGTTAGCCTTCAAAAGAATGACATCATGGATACAAGTGTTGGAAATGAGCGTCATCTGAAGGGCGGCTGGGCTTGGGTGAGGAGCTCAGCCATTTGGGAGGAACTGTGTTTACACAAAAATCCTTGTGCTGTATTCAATAAGGCTTTAAACCAAAAAAAATGTTTGTAAAAAAGTTCTTAATAAATGGGAAAATTTAATTAAAATGTAGACTCTCATATCTTAATGGCTTTAAATCCAGTGCTGTGGTGTGTTGAGTCAGAGTTGCCATACCAAAGATGTACGTTTGTCCAAATACTCACATGCATATTAATTACAAATTCATACAATAAAATCCATTTAATGACAGTTTGCTGTTGTACATCAGTGTGTATGCATGTGTGTGCATTGACTTAGTGTAGATGTATGAATATAGGTGTGTGTTCATGGGTGCTCTTTTCATTCACACACACCCAAACACAGCAAGAAATGAGCCAGCCGTAATTAAATAGCCTCAGCACAAATCCTGTGATTTGATGGGTGTGTATGTGTGTGTGTGTGTGTGTGAGAAAGAGAGGTGTGATTCAGAAGAAATAACCACTAGACAGTCCTGTTTTATGACAAGACGGTTTGTGTTTTAAAATGGGTGTCAAGGGAAACAACATGTAAAAGTGACAAGGCTCATTATTAAGGGGTGCATGAATAAGTGTGTACACGTTATGTTTGGACACATGGATTAGAGAGCAGGGGAGTTTAGATTTGTGTGCAAGGGTATACCATCATATCAGTGTACATCCACTTTATTCAGCCATTCAAAAGTTTTACTGACATTACAAACCTCCTTTTTAAGAGTGACCTGGCTTCATTACTCACATCAGCGAGCTTCACTTTAAAAACTGATCATGACAAGGGTGTGTTTATTCCCCTCTCTCTCGCTTTCGTCATTTGCCATGACACACCCTCATAGCAGGTATACACCTCAGTCCCCCCCTCCCTCTCTTCATTACTCCGTAACTCATGGTTTTCCTCTCTCTTGCTGTGTGTTTTCAGTCTAAGATGCCCTAGGCAGTGAGGAGGGAAATGTAAATGGCTTCCAAAGTAAAAGATGCTGTGGTGTGGTACCAGAAAAAGGTAAGACACTGGAAACTTCCCGTATTTAACTTTTGTGTGTTTGGTTTCACATTATGTGCTTTTGTATTTAAATATAAGAAATTAGAAGGGGAAACATATATTAGATGGACTAATTTGACTTCTGATTATCTCTGAAACACTGTTTTGGGAGGATTGCTTCACATTTAATAGCACCATTTATTAATTATTTTTATGCGCTCTTAAATAATTTTAGTTTTAGATTTATTTAAATACTGTATTTTTTTTATTCCTATCATTTTAGCAATACAATTGGAACCTATTTAAATAAAGAAGGCTTTTATTTTTACTCAGTAAATATTATTTTTACTGCCATGATTGGTACAAATATTATAAGCGTCTCAGCACATATGTTGAAATTTGCATTTTAATAGGCGTAAATCACGTTTTCCCTTTGCATTGTAGAAGTGTCTGATTAAAGCATCTTTTCTGTGCATATTAAATTATAGTGATATTTTATACTTGCATGCCTCAGCAGCGGTTCTTAAACCCTCAGCAGTATTTATTACCTGTGATTATAATGCTGATTATTGCGATCTGTCTGTCAAAGTGGGTGGTCCTCCTTCTCTGTAAGACTCTGAGCTTTATTTTTTTGTAAGGTCCTTAATACTTTTTTTTATAAACTCCTTCACATAGCTTCACCTATGATGATGAATATGTTGTAGCTGAAGTCTGCTTTTGCTCAACTTGGGAAATACAGTTTTATTTATTGCATGAAACAGTCTAAAGCTTGCTTTACTTTAACTTTAGTCTCTTCAGCTTGCACCTGTTCTAGTTGATTTCATTTGCCAAGCTGCCACTTTTCTATTTATTTTTTATTTCATTAACATTTACATAGATTACTATGTTCAACTACTAGATTACTAATTGTGATGTAGTTCCTATGGCATGTCTCCATCTTTTTATTAACATCTTTGCTTGCTTTTGTTGAGAATGAGGCCTCTTATTAATGATTGAATGATTCTGGGTTTAGCATGTTCAGAGCAGAGAGCTGATTATCACTTTTTAAAATGATTGTTTATTTTTGCTGATTCTGTGCTTATTCATCTTCGTCTGATCAGTATTTGATTTTTGAAGCCAGTATCAATATTTAATGGTCTAGAAATTGGATGACACACTGGAAGAAATGCTGCTGCTGCTACCTTTAGTGAAAGTGATGAGTAAGCTTTGAAATGTTGCTTAATCAGGGTTTGCAGCCCACTGAAGGAAAATCATCATGATTCTTTGTTTTGTTTTTTTAACCTACTTTTTAAAGTTGGATTTCATTTAGTCAAAAGATTAATTTTCAAATGTGAAAATATCAGGAAAAGGCTGTTTTGATGCTGTAATTTCTGACTTGCCCAGCATGGATACATACGGCAGTGTAAGTATATACACATTGTTCTTGCTCTGTGGGACATTGTTGGGGGAATAGCTAAATCATTTAATTTCTCTCCCTCTTAAACAGAAATAAAGATAATATTAGAAAACATCTGATATTGAAGCGAGCAGACCCTTCCAGTAAACCATTTTGATGATGACCTCCTTGCTGCTGTCAGCAGGGTTGAGCCGTTCAGCACCGTCTTCAACCGGGCTGGTGTTGTGTGTCCTGTTGTTCCATAGTCTCAGATATCAGATCCTCTGTTGGACTCCAGCACTGCTCCCCCTGCAGCTCTCAGCTTACACACTCACTGCCTGCTCTGCCCTCACAAACCTGCCTGCCTGTTTTTCGTTTTCCTGCATTCGCTGCTGCCCTGTTTTTATTTTCTCTACAACCTCTCTGCTTTTGTCTTTGAGCACTCTCTCTCTGTCCCTTCTCACACCTGGTAGAGGTTGATCTCAGAACTTGAAATGAGACCTTACTGAATAAAATTCATCAGAAGTTGCTCATATTTAAGGTCTATATTGAAAACACTTGTGCCTTTGTAAGTGATCAATCCAAATTAGAGGAAAATATTGGATTATATGTGGGTACTGGAGCGGTATCAGTTTCGGTGCGACCAAGTAAAATGTCCCCGGGATGATTTTGTGTTTAAGCCAAGGACTTTATGCTGCACGTGTTGACGAGCCTGCAGTATCAAACGTGCAGTACGTACGAACTCCACTGGAGCTGTTACTACCTTCCTCCCCGTATGTGGGCTCAATTATGTATCCCCCATACCCCAGGTGTAACTTTACAATTGTTCATCATCCATTAAACAACTCAATCACAGCTGCTTTCAGTTTCATTCTGAGAGTTTTCGTGAGAAAAGGCAGATAAATTGCTGATAACGTTCCATGTTGTTTTCTTAGTTTATCATATACATGGTAATTACGTCACCAACTGAAGATGGTGCTCAGCTACAAAACAGCTTCTGCTCATCAATTAATGAGCCACACTATCAAAAATATTTTTGTCGTTTCTATGGTGAGTTACAATACATCTGTGCAGAGTAGTACATTTGTAATATACTTATCCTTTAATTGCAGGAAAAACTAAAGATGACACAAGCTCTACTTGGGTTGTTTTCAAACTAGTGCGTCTTGACATTAGTTCGAGTGGATTAAAGGCAGAATGTTTTCTTTAAATAAACATTAAGCTCGATACCTTTCTCAGGGTATTTGCTTGTCATACATGATATGTTTTGTGTGTCTAGGATAGCTTGTCTGGGCAGAGGCACACCAGTGACAACAGCTGCTGAGTCATGAATGACTAAACTACCTTTTTTTTTTTTTTTTTTAAAGAAGTGATCACACCTGTCCTTGGGGGCTTTATCTTGCATGTCTCATTTAGACAAGTTAAGTGTTAGTTTATTTTCTGAATTTAGCAAGAAAAACACAGATTAGATTAGATTAGATTTAGAATTAGGAAGTATTTAGTTTGCATATTTTTAAGATCCTGTGGCTTTGATAACCTTCACATAATGGAAACATTAGTTGTTTACAAGTGTAGAGATTGGTTTGGTTCACACAGATGATCAAAAATTGTATTTGTTCATTTGGCTCTGGTGGCTTTTAGCACTGCAGTTTCATTAGATGCCTGATGTTTCTTATCTATCACCCTATAGTTAAGGCATTTAGAAACGAGTCAAAGTGCAATCTGTGCTAGCCAGGTTTGCTTTTTACTATTTTTCCTGGTTACTTTTTAAATGTGTAAAACTACAAAAATGGTTAACAATCTATCAGAACCTTAGGACTGCCCTGGTTTTATATGGAAAGTGAGAAATTTAATGCAATAAAATATGGAAAGTCCCTGCCACAGCTTGGTCTCACAAAACTGAGTCCGGTTATTTACCGGCAGTGACACATTTCCATTTGCAGAGAAAGGGCTAGATTTTCAAACCGGTCGGTTAAGTTGTATCTGACATCTCTTTAGCCTCTAAACCCTTCAGGCAGTGTTACCTTGGAAGTCACAGTGTATTTCTGACTCTGCTGTATCTGGAGACTGGCTGTAAATAGACTCAGTGCCTTGTTTGTGTTGAGTCCTTTTTTTTGTTTGTTTTTTGTCGTCGCCAGCCCATGCCACAGTGAAGGCACATGCAGCAGAGTAATCTATATCCGTCACAGCGCCAGCCAGACTTACTTTTTCTGTCTGACAGTGTTTGTTGTTGCCAGACAGAAAGCAGTTCCCAGTGGAGATTATTCAGCCTTATCTATCTTGAGCATTTGAATGTGCCATTTGTGTTGGTGATGTATTTGAGCTTAAAAAGTTAAACTGTAATAAATGTGATTATAGCTTAGGTGTGTGTATTTTAAGTGGCACAGTTTGTATTTTTGATATGAGGGTGAGCTCTGGATGTTGTTGACTTTGCAAGATCAGAAAGTGTCGCGTGAAGATTCTCTGACCACAGTTAGCAGTCACAAGTCTATATTTAGTAGAGGAGGAACTTTCTGGATTATCTTGTTCCCCTGTACATTTGTTCCCCTGTTCATTCTCAGTACAATCTCTTTGAAATGTAAGGTTCTGTAAGGTTATATACAATAATGTGTGTGTGTGTGTGTGTGTGTGTGTATATATATATATATATATATATATATATA
>JASGAU010411802.1:0-5000 GCA_030220045.1 Australoheros facetus
AGGTACCGAGATGAGATCCTCAGACCCCTTGTGAGACCATATGCTGGTGCGGTTGGCCCTGGGTTCCTCCTAATGAAGGACAATGCTAGACCTCATGTGGCTGGAGTGTGTCAGCAGTTCCTGCAAGATGAAGGCACTGAAGCTATGGACTGGCCCGCCCGTTCATCAGACATGAATCCAATTGAGCACATCTGGGACATCATGTCTTGCTCCATCCACCAACATCACGTTGCACCACAGACTGTCCAGGAGTTGGCAGATGCTTTAGTCCAGGTCTGGGAGGAGATCCCTCAGGAGACCATCCGCCACCTCATCAGGAGCATGCCCAGGCATTGTAGGGAGGTCATACAGGCACATGGAGGCCACACACAATACTGAGCCTCATTTTGACTTGTTTTAGGGACATTACATCAAAGTTGGATCAGCCTGTAGTGTGTTTTTCCACTTTAATTTTGTGTGTGACTCCAAATCCAGGACTTTACCATGTCTGTTTTTTTTTTTTCTTAAATCAGATGTCCAGAAAAATATTATAAGACTCCATAGAGATTCATGAAACTGTATCGAGTGATAATTCTCTGTTTCTCATATTAGCACCTTTCACTTTATTCATACTCGAGCTAATTATTATTAATATAAAAATAATTACTCACTATAGCTACTTTAATCAGTTGCTATGAAATAACTAATTGAATTTAAAAGAAACAACACTGTCTATATTGCATGCTGAGAATAGATACAATATTGTGCAAAAGTCTTGAGCCACCATTGATGTCTTCATATTTTGCTTTCAAGGAGCCAGACTTTCTTGTAATTTTTTGCAGTGACCTTGAACAATGGTTCTCCAGGCTTTCTGAAGGTGTTTCAGTTTTCCTTTGGACATTGGCTGCTTTTTCAATCATTTTTAGTCCAGTACTTGTACCTGACCATTCTCAGAGGAATATTTTTGGTTTTGTTTCTTAAGTCACTTAACACTGACCTATGAATCATAGCAAGTACAAAAATGGCACCTAACTCATGGGATGAACCAGTGTTGTGTCTACACCTAATAGACAACTTAGCAAAGAACCAATTTTAAATTGTATCTTTTGGCAGTTTGTTAATGGCAGCTTGTCACAAAAACACATGATTTGTTTCCATTTCTTTAGTTGAATCTTTTAAATTTCAAAGATAACACCGTTTGACATGCAGAAAACACTATTTTTGCACCAACAAGGTGATTCCCAAAGAGCTATTAGCCGAAAACTTGGCATATCTTAGCACGGTGCGCAGTGTGTCCTTTGAAATTTTGAGAAAGCTGGACAAGTGGAGGACAAAAGAAGAAGTGGCAAACCTAAATAACTATCTACAGCAGTATCTGAAAGTCATGTGGTTAAGAAATAATTCAGCAAAGTCCTGACACAGGACCTGATAGATACATCTGACCCTTCAGTTGATCCATCTACTGTTTGCTGAAGCCTCATCAGAAGCCATTCTCAAGGAAGGTGAACACGGAGAAAAGACTGAAGTATGCCACATTACACAAGAACTGGACTGAAAATCAGTAGCAACAAGTCTTAAGGAGTGATGAATTCACAGTGGAGGCTCTGTTATGGTTTGGGGCTGCATTATAGCCAGTGATGTTGGAGATCTTGTCAAAATTGATGGAATTATCAACGCAGAAAAGCACCATCAGATTTTCATCCACCGTGCAATACCATCTCGAAAGTATCTGATTGTCACTGGCTTCATTTTTCAGCATGACAGTGATCACAAACACACTGCCAATGTAGTAAATACATACCTGGATAGACAAACACAATGGAACACTATCACTATCATTGATTGGACTCCCCTGAACCTGAACCGCAACATTATTGACGCAGTGTGGTATCATCTCGACAGAGAACGGAACAAAAGACAGCTACTACTTAAAGACTTAAAGTACCTATTTCCATTTTCCTAGCAAAATATCAAGAAATGAATTGTGGCTCCAAAGTTTTGCACTGCACTTAATTTTTGGAAAAACAAATATGAAAATTTTGCAAACATTCTCTTTTATTTATTTTTGCTTGCATTTGTGAAAACTGCAAGAAACATTTACATTATGAAGTCATTATCAGTCTATGATTCTGTGAAGACATTTTCCTTTTGTTTAGCACGTTAAGCAGAAGTTAGACAGGAAGTACAAGACAGCAGACTTCTTGTAGAAGGATGTGTGGGAGCCTCTTTTTTGGACTGCAGATGTTGTTGCATAACTTTAATAATGTTAAGTCTGACAAAGTGCCAAAATGGCATTACTCAGCTCATGCTTTTGATTTATTTTGTCATCTTTGCATCACTGGTTGTTTGAATTCTCTGCTCTTTTTGTTTTACAGTGCAACACCATACTGTAAGCATGATTACATATATACACACATATAAACAACAAGACTTATGTGTACACCAGGTATGTCTCTCACAAGACACTATAAAGGTCATCATCTGGCTTTAGGAACAAAAAATAGATTCTTGTAAGAAAAAAACAATGACATCAAGACATGACAAATTAAGAGGAATATTTCTTACAGTGCACTTACACATTATTGTGAAGCATTTTGCAAGCAAACACACACACACAAATACCGAAGCAGAAAGTAAAACAGATGCCCAGAGGCTCCCATTATACTGCAGAGTGAAGTCAGTTGAGGTCATTAGGATGATTTTATGAATACAAACTACTTTAAATGAAGTATTCATGAGGAGAGGCTGCACTCGGACCAGTGATTAGTGCAAGATCTCTTTGTTGGAACGTTTAATTAGTCTCCCACCTAGTGTGGATACCTAATGCTGCTTTTTAAACACAAAAGAAATAAAAGGCATTGATCGTATGCGATCAATAGAATGTTGCCTCTGGGACTGTAGTGTTTGAACATTCATGAACATTTGAAATTTGTTGCTCTAAAGTGCTGTTCTTCCCCTTCCCCTTGGCCCCTCTCCTGTGTGAGTTTGGAGGGAGGGAAATGGGAGCCACAGAGGATAAGGGGTGAGTTTAGGTGAGGAGGGGAAAACAGGGTGATGACACAAGAGTGAAACTGAAGGTGTTGGTGTGGAGGACTGCCGCGCTGTGGTTTGGGATTGCTGCTGATGTAAAGTGTGATCTGTCTGTCACTTTGACTCACTGTCAGCAGTGTTTGCCCCGTTAAATGCCTCACCTGCTGCTGGGGTCTGGCCTGCAGTGTGGTGAGAAGTGCCATAGGCAGCTTGTGTCATGATATCCAGAGCTTGTCCTATTGGGTCCAATCAGCGGGCCACGCCCACTTTCACATTCATAACCAAAATGCGGCAGTTACTCTGATGGTTGCCAGCGGGGGTGCACGTACATCACATTTTTATCCCTCTCAGAGTAGCATGACTCTGTTGCCTTGTCACAGTTGTGCACACGAAAGCAAGAGTTTAAATGCTAAAGTCATCATTTGGACAGCACAGGTTTGACAATGGAGATGATCATTCGGTTGATTTGTTGATGCACTTTTTGATTAAAAATATATTTGTTGTATTGCTTTTATTCTTAAATACATCAATTACAGATACCAACTGCTACAGTTTAAAGAGAAAAAAGTGGTCAAAAAGTGTTTTTTAATTTGAGCACACAGACCCATCTGTGAAACTGGGAACACACACACACACACACACACACACACACACACACACACACACACACACACACACACACACACACACACACAGTTAATTTAATACATCTCACTGAATCATCACACAAGCCAAGTGCAGAAACCTGGTCACGTAGTAAGTGATGGCATATGGTGAGGGGAAGTAAGCAATTTCCATTTGGTAAAACTTAAGTCTATTTTTTTTTTGTTTGTTTTTTAAATCCCAGAATACTTTTCATATTTGTACACAGTATAAGCGCCCAGGAACTATCAGGGGTGAGTTTGCACTGCTGGATATTGGATAACTACCACCTGTATGTATGATTTTGCCACTATCAATATTTCCGTTTATGTTTAACTATGCTGCTGGACTGTCACAGACACCCAGGAATTGACTTTTGGTGTCAGTGTTTATGGCAAAAGTGAGACATACTCTCTCCCAATTCATCATGTATGGAGCCCTGGGTGTCATATTTAAATATGCTGGGTAAGCCTAATTTTTCAGTGTGAAGGGTTAATTATATGAAGGGGCATATTTTAACCCAAACCACAATGTTTTCCTAACCGGAAGCAAGTATTTATTTCAGTCACTTCTGGCTGACAAAGTTGTAACCTTTAACCACCACGACAGGTGCACCAAGGCGACAACAGCAAAGGACCCGTTGTGCACATCTCTGTGAAAGTAGCTGCCTCTGATGGAACAGCAGCACTCGGTGCTTCGGAATGACAATTCATTGGTTCTGCATAGGTATAGACCCGACACCCATGGACCAGAAGAACTACAAATAATAGATTTAATTATTTCAGTAAGTAGAAACTACAATCAACTACTGACCTGTAACCCTGTAGCATGTTAAAGTTTTTATTATCTTTCTTACCAGTTGTGGATTGAATAAAGCCAAGACAGGACACATGGCAAAGGTTGTAATTCAAAACAAAACTTGGTACAGGTGTGAGAGTTTGAAGTTTAGACCTGCAGTAATTAAACACCTTTTACTTCCTAAACCTATGAAATCAAAGGTAACAAGCCAGTGAAAATGAAACTAAACAGAAAAATACTGAGACCAAATGCAAAACACGAAGGTCCAAATCGGGAAGCAGACCATGGTCTCCTGGCTGATGATCCTCATGTGGACTTTGTGTTTTGAATTGTTTGGAGGACAATACTATGGTGGCTGATTTGTCGAGGCACAGATGCTGAAAGGCACCTCGTGCGCAATGACATCTGACTAATCAGCATTATGTGACTCCCCCGGGGGCATGAGGATGCATTGGCCTTGTGCATATCAGCAGGATTTTGAGGAAGCGCTTTTCTTTTCGCAATGGCTTGCTTTATTTCACATATTATCCACCGATAACTTGCTGGGCTAA
>JASGAU010411802.1:10000-35000 GCA_030220045.1 Australoheros facetus
TACACATGATTTGATGTTTAGACTGATGATGTGAAGCTCTGAGTTGGTGGCTCGGAAGATTGGGGATGGACTCCTCAGTCCTGTGAAAAACTAAATACACCCTCACTCCTTCTATGGGAATTCAGACTGTAAATAGCAGTTAGGTGCTAATCAAATGTACTTAATTCAATGATCATCAGCAAGTGTGGGCACCTCTATAAAAACTGAGGTTTTGACAGTTTGCTGGTCTTTCATTTTCACTAATTTCCTTCGAGATCAATAAAGTTTCTTTCTCTTTCTTTCTTTCTTTCTTTCTTTCTTTCTTTCTTTCTTTCTTTCTTTCTTTCTTTCTTTCTTTCTTTCTTTCTTTCTTTCTTCCTTCCTTCCTTCCTTCCTGTGTGTTAACACAATGCTACAATCTTTTCAGGGCGTCCCAGCAAATTCATTCCAACGTCAGACCGTGCAGAGAAACTGCAAAAAACATCTCAGTCTCTATAGACCTCGGTTAAAATTCATGACAGCACAATTAGGAAAAGACTGAACAAGTATGGCTTGTTTGGAAGGGTTGTCAGAATAAAGCCTCTTCTCTCTAATGCCAGTGTGGCTTAGGTTTGCAAAGTTGTATCTGAACAAACCAGAGGACTTCTGGAACGTCCTTTGGACACACAAAACCAAAGTGGAGATGTTTGGCCATAGTGCACAGCACCACGTTTGGCAAAAACACCTCTTACCAACTGCTGAGTACAGTGGTGGAGGGGTGATAAATCAGGCTTGTTTTGTAGCCTCTCAATTCTAGAGTCAAATGTGAGACCATCAGTCCAACAGCTGAACCTTGGTCAAAATTGTGTTACCAAATAGAACAGTGATCCCAAATCTACAACAGAATGGCTGAAAAGAGAAGAATCAAAGTGTTGCAATGGCTCCATTCAAAGTCCAGATATCAATCTGATGGACATGCTGTGGGGGGGACCTTAAGAGAGCTGTGCATAAACAAATGCCCACAAACCTCAATGAACTGAAGCAACGTTCTAACGAAGAGTGGACCAAAATTCCTCCACAAGAATGCCAGTTATTGCTTCCAGTTATTGCTGCTAAAGGTGGTTCAACAAGCTACTGAATTATGGGGTGTACTTAGTTTTTCACCCACTGCTTCTGCATTCTTTGGCTTAGTGGTTGTTAAATAAATAATGACACACTGTATTTCATGTGTTGTTGTTTATCTACGGTTTATTTACCTGATTTTAATGCCCTACTTAAGGACCAGTTTTTTATGATGTCCTAAAATGTAAAACCTTAGAATGGAAAGAGTGTGTACTTTCTGTTTTATTTTCCCATTGCTGTATATCTATATACATGTATCTATGTTAAATATCAGATTTAAGGTCATGGTATCATCCAGTAAAGTGTGACTATTTATACCCATACAGGTCATAGTTGTTTCACATATTATAAGTGGTGGGCAGTCTCTCAACATTTCACACTTTGCAGTAAATTGATGTGTTTCATGTCTGTCTTGTGACCCTTAATGACTTCTCAGGTATACTCTTGTGTGATGCATGAGATCACTGGAGGTTTGAATGCCTGGGACTTCTCAATAGTCTGTAAGCTGCTTTTCAATGCTGCCTAATCAACCACACTAAGCAGCTAGTCCAATTTTCTTTGGATTGGCTCTTGTAGATACTCAGAAATGCCCAGTGGAGGTCATCATGATTGAAAAATCTGCTTGGAGCCAACACTCTTGACAAAAGGGCTCCACCCATTCAGCAGTGAGTTCCTGTCAGACTGTCAGACTCTTAGCGGCCAGTTGGGAATAGAATTAGAATTGTTGCAGTAGAAAAAGATGTAATGTACTTGTTTTTTCCATGCAAATTCAGGTGTATTACTAGTGGCTTCTTCCAGAAGCAAGACCCACCACTTGGCCGACATCAGTAAAGCCTCCAGGCAGCTATTTGGGGATGTATTTATATGTATTTAATTTAAACTCTACCCCCCCAGAAGTTATACTCCTACCACCATATTTGCTGCTGGAATTTTCCCATAGATTTGAATTCAGGGTTCTTTGCATGTCTGGTAACTTCCATGTAATGCTGCTTCCCTCAGACTGTTTCATTTTCAGTCTTGCCGTCATTAGAAACATCACTATCACTAGAAATTCTGTTGCAAATTATTTTGTACCCTTTTTATCATGCTCTTTAACTCCCATGTCATCAAATACCTATTAAACTCTTCAAAAGAAACAAACAAAACACAATAATAGTAAAAAAAATAAAATAAAGAACAACAAACGAAAAAAAAAAGATCCTGTCTGAAGGGGACAATTTAATGTCGTAGCGTTCACATATTTACCCTCATTCTCGTGCTGTCATGTCGCCCTCTGGACTTCTATCCCAGAGGTGAGGTACACCCTGGACAGGTCACCAGTTTGTCGTAGGGCTAACACAGGGAGACAGGCAACCATTCACACTCACATTCCTCTGGGCAATTTAGAATCACTAATTAACCCAACTCCACTAACTGCATGTCTTTGCAGTGGAAACACAGAGAGAACATGCAAACTCCACACAGAAAGGCCTCAATTAGATTCAAACCCAGGACCTTCTCGCTGTGAGGTAACCACTGCGCCACTGTGCTGCCTCATTCATGAATTATGTGGGGTAAAATTATGTTGTGGGACTAAGGCTTTCCCACTTACACCAGAAAGGGAGGACTCTTTATTTTTATTTTATTTATATATTTGGGGGGCGAGGGGGATAGTTATATTTACACTTGTAGACCCCAGACCATTGGCAGTAAATAGAAAGCTGTCTAGCCCCATGTTGAGAATAATATGAACATTTTTTTTTCTCCTGAACTGGAGTCCACCTGTGAAGAGCTCTAATGTCCAAGAGCACTGAAGTAAATACAGGCAAGGTTATGGGAGTGAGTTTATGGTAAGAACAATTTGACAAGAAGTTTGCATGTATGGTGGTAAACTTTGTATACTGTACAAATGATGAGTGCAGTATTTTTGATAGTCAAAAACTTCTACCACTGAGAATGAAATATACAGTATGATACAGTAGGCGTTCAGTTATTTATAAGTAATGCTCTCTTTCACTTCAGGCTTGACAGATTCAGGACGATACTTGGTCATTTCCTCCAGCAACAGGGAGTTTACACTTATCTCAGAAATAACTCTGAACACACAGGCAGTGCGGAGGCCCCCTGCTGAGAGACTCCAAAGGGAAAAAAAGAAATCAAATCCAATTATATAAAAAAGAAAAACCTTAACTACAAGGCATCCTAATTAGCTACTCTTTATTTCTTCTTAATCAAACGAGTTTCATAATTCAGGATCGCTGCTTATTTGAGTCTCAAAGTGGGTTTTTTATTTTTCGTTTTTTTCTGTTCATGTGTGATTGCTATGCCTGCTCACTACCCAGTTTCACACAGACCCATAACACACATAACACACACACACCCATTCCTTTGGGTCACTAGGTTTTCACAGGAATGTCCTGATAGATTCACTGTTTTGAATGTACCCAAAGATCTGAATGAAGATTAAATCAGTGTTGTGAAATAATAAGCGGCAGTTGAACTGACATTTATTTATGAAAATGAGATGTAATCTGAAGAAGATAAAGTTGCTCCATTTTTCCATCATGCCTGTGCTACAGTTTCAGTCATTACTAGGCCTGAGCTTTGGTCTGGCTGTGCAGAGAGCAGCAAATGTTATTACAGAGAGAAAGAGGCTAATCCATAGAGGATCTGCTTACTATCACATCACTCACTCAGTCTAACAGCAGGACTCTCGCTCTCTCGCTCTGTGTCCCTCTCTGGCTCATATGCTGCATCGCAGTTTTAGCATTTTAAGCATTACTCACCACTCCCCCACTGTCCTGTGTGCTTCACCACTTTCGATCCTAAACTGGTAAGTGAAAATGACCCTAAAGGGAGAAAAAATGACATGGAAAAAGCACATTTTAATGAACACACACATACAAACACAACAACACACACGCACACACACACACACACACACACGCTCTCCAGGGTGTAACCCTCTGTTGGCCCAGCATGTTGAATAACCTGCGTTGCATAACTGGGGTCAGATATAAAAAGAGACACATCATCCCCTAAGACACACACATACGCACGCACACATTCATACTCTATCTGGGTCACAGAGTGCGAGAGAAATAATAACACAGAAGTCATTTCAGATTACATAGTTGAGATCAATAGCCCTCACTGTCTCCATGAAAGCTTCATTTTGAATTGGCCTCGCCATGAAAAGGGCTGATTGTAGCTGGGATTGGCTGTTTAATGGTATTATGATGAAGATGATGTGTCCTACACGCATACCCCTCCTGCCCACGCACACACACACACACACACACACACACACACACACACACAGCCTTAGATATACAGGAAAGGCCAATATAGTTATCAAAATGTGAAAAGTAGAACGTGAACATGATTTTAAAACCATCTATAGACCTGATACAGATTAACAAAAATAAAAGATAATTAGGAAGTGCCCCAAACTCCTTAAATCGCCACTTCAGTTAAAATGGCCAGCATTACAGCATAGAAAAAATGGTTTTGGCCTCTATGGATAGTTTCCCCCTTTGAATCAGTTCTGGGGCTGTGACTTTATTTAAAGTTCATTCATCTGGATACTGAAATAAGGGGCTTGGTCACTTTCACAGTTGTTCCAACACAGACAGCTGTAGCCAGCTGGTACCTGCTACAGTAGGTCTCACCTACGCTAATTAGTCATTGAACTGGACCTCTCCACCATGTTCATGCTGCTGTTGCTCTTTTAGTGGACTCATCTGGCAAGTAATGTAGTTCCAGTGTGCTGCACCCTGTCCAAGAACTTTGATTTTATTTTGGAGAATAAAAGTGTTTTTGATAGTCTATTACTTTGCACTAATTAGCAGATATGTGTGACTCTGGGATGCACCTACACAGTTCATGGATGTGGCTTGCTAACCAAGCTTGCCAGCTAATGCTGGCAAGCCACCCTCAGCTAAATCTGGTCACTTCTTGCTCCAAAAAAGTATCATGGTGGTGGACAAAATTCTCATGTTGAGGCTTTAAATTGCAGAGTCCATAACAACTGGTGATTTCACAGTCTCTAGGTCCATGTTTGATACCCTATGGTTTACATCTTGGTACAAATTAGGTGTAATTTTCCTATTTGAAACACCTTCTTAAAAACAATATTTAAATTATATTAGGGTTTTACATTACACAGTATTAGGGATGTTCTGTCCAGCAAATGGCAGGTTTAGCAACCAAATGTCTGCCGGGAGTCAGCTTAGGTATTGGGTATTGGGATTGTGTCTCTTAGATACCAATATAGTTAATTAATATAGTTATATGAAAAATATTATTGTTTTGCAAGGGGCCTCTTTATATGTGGCTATAAAAGAAATAATGGAACGTCTAAATGACTTCCTGGAGTCTTGTCAATGGCCTACAGGTTCACACGCAGAGCTGTTAATTTGTAGACACCTGGACAAATCCAGCTCTCTTTGTGTTTTGCAAAGTTAAGCTATTTGTGGTTTCATTTCTAGCACACTAACTTTAAAGTGTTATTGATGTCTGAGCTCATTAATTGGGGGGTAAAGAAAAAATGTCACGTACATGATGCTTCAAAACTAGTGCAGTGGAAGCACTGAAGCACAGTCGCCTGTTTTAACATCTAGAAGAGACAAAGCAGCATTAATTACCATTTAGAGGTGTGATTTCCCACCTTGTGAGGTTAAGTCCAGCTCTTCTTCAAGTGGCCGTCTCCAAGAATAGAAAAGAATTAACTGTCTTTCTGCTATTTGCAGCTGTGTAGGTAGCATTCATGTTACACTTGGAATGGATTTGTTCAGTCACTGATTTAGTTTGGTTGGTCTTTACAAACTTTACTCTGTTAATGAAGGAGCTCTAAAGGGATTCCCCGACCAGGATGACTTGAATGACGGTCGTGAACAAATTGTGTCAGGAAGCAAATTAGAGAGCTAATTAATTGAACTGACAAATTATTAAAAGTGTAATTGTAATAATACACGCACCAAAACAACAATGTGGTGAATAAACACATAACTCCTGCTTTCTGCCTTTTTATACATTGTAAATTCCTGCCTTACAAAGTATCAAGTATGGCTAAACTACTGTATTGTGATACCACTGTTATCATATTGTGTTTTTAAAAAAAGCCTTGTGTTGTAGTGTTCTGTTTTTGCTCCCCATTAGATTGTGTTTTCCCCTTTAGCTTTGTCTGTACTTTGATTTCTTTGTTTTTTTATATGCTGCTTGTGTCATCACCTGGGTACTCTGAAGAGAATCGTGATATATTTTGTTTTTAGAGCGTTTTTCCTTAAAACAGCCGTCTTTTGTGGGCAAAAACAACACTAAGAGAGCAGCAAGAGTGCACCAAAACACTAAAACTGTCAAGCAGGCAGAACAAAACAGTCAGTTAAAAGATTCTGCAATGCTTTGTACTCGAGATAAACATATGAATCATAGTCCTTTTAAGCATTCCATAAATCTAATTATCAGTAAAGTGGCTCAATCAGAGGATTGGTGCTCATACGTTAGATTTATATTGTTATTTTTCACACACTGAAAATGGATAAGCGCTGTTGTAGAGGACGCAGTAATATATCCTTGTAATCTTGCATTTTTACCTTTAAAGTAAGCTCAAAAGTTTCTTTTCTTTTTAGTTCATTTACGTTTGTTAATTTGATTGTTTCTTATTAGACGTGAACACATTTCCACACAAGTGAACACATTTTCACAGAAAAGAGCAGATGGCAAGCAAAGTGAGACTCAAGCCAAGGAACATATGATTTGATTTGGTAGTTTCCAGTTATAAGCAAATGCAATTTTTCTCAGCCATAACCGTCATCAACAAACAGGGAAACATATTTGGAAAGCCAAAGATCAGGGATGCCGAAAGCTGCTTGGATTTTTGTGCTTTCTGTATTCCTTCAAGCTCAAAGTAGGAACCCACTTCCCCATTTTCAGGTTGGAAAATAGCTGGCAGCCCTCATACTCTTGTGTCTGAGCTTCTATGCATGTAATCATACACGCACACACACACCTATAGACACACACACACAAACATTACTGCTTTGATACAAATCCCTATGGTGAGCTTCTATCATCTCTAGCAATAACGAGCTGTCATTGGCCCTCAGTGATCTATCTGTCTGAATGTGTCAGGGAGCAGGCAGGCTGACTGAACGTCGGACTAAAGCAGTTCTCCACTTCCAAGGCCTGCCAGTCAATGCTCGGGGCACCTGAGACAGCCCTATGTCGGTGAGGGATCACTTCTGAAGGCTGACACTGGATCAGAGACAGGAAAAAAACAGCCATGTCAACATTTGACCCAACCCCCACGTGCAGGGGGGGAAAAAGAAACTGGGGAAGACGGCAATGTAAGCTGATGAGGCACTGACAGCTAAATGCCAAATAGGTTGTCTCAGGAGGATTTGGTATCGGACCGGCTCCTATTTTATAGATAAGCATGAGGGATCTGAGTTATTAAAGTTTTAGTCTAGGTATATAAACACATTCATTTACATGGTGAAATTAGTTTAAACTAACTCAAAGGGCACCTTGGATATTCAGAACCTGAATGTCACCATGATGCAAGATAAACCTAAATAACCCCCAGAGATAACACCCAGATGCAGCCATCACCACACCTCAGTGTAAAGTATTCCCTCCACATTGTATGAGATATATTATCTAGCCTTCCTTATTGTGTCGGTGATAAATGCAGCACACATTAACGTCACCAAATGCATTTCTCCTATTTCCACAATGAAAGGACCTTACTTTCCTCTGACCTTCAGCGGGCTGCAAAGCCAGCACAAAATATGCATTTAGAAGAAGCCGCAGGAGTGGATGTGAGGATTGCAGGAGATTGCTTTCCTTTGTACAGCGTCACGCAGCAACATGCATCACTGTCCGCCTCCGACAAACAGCCGGTAATATGCAGAAATATTAAGTAGGATCAGCAAATAAATATATGGAGTGGAGCTAGCGATGTGACAGATGTTGGCTATTTGCATGGAGCTCCTCTGTCATGTCATTAGCCAGCTCTCTCAGCCAAGCAAGCAAAATGAATGAATTGGTTGCGTGGAGCGCTTGGATTTTCAAGCTGTGGGGAGCTGAGGTGCTTTGTGTAATGGAGGAACCTGTGGCCGAATGGAAGTATCTACAGCCAGGTGTAGCCAGGAGTTTAAAACAATCCTCCTCCTGCAGTTGTTATAAAGAGGGAAACTATGTGTAGAGATTAAAACTGTTTTATAACAGGTTTTTAATTGTGCGCTTTAATGCTGTAAACCTGGGAATGTTAACAAGGAAGTCTGTAAGAATGACATGGATTTGTCTTTGTCCCACATTAATGAAGAACAATCTGGCAAGCCATTAGGGAATATATGAAATCGAACTTTCAAAATAAGAGCAAGGCTATTGTCCTGTGACTGTCCTGGCAATATTGTTTTTATATTTTCCTCCTACCTTCTGTGCCCCCATGTCTTTGTCTGCATGAGTTATTTGTTTTTATTTTGAAGGGTAACTTTCTCATGTGTCTGAATGTGTTTTTACTTCCTGCCTTTTTCCTCCTCTGTGATTGTCTCCTGGTTGCTTTGGGTCCATTTCAGCCTTAGTCTTCATATTTTATAGCACATATTTACACACAGGCATAGATGCACCAAATCAATTACTTGTGCCACACTGTATTCCTCTTTTTTTAACATTTCTGAGGGCAGCAACAGCACGGGGTATCAAAGATTGATTTGGTCAGTGAAGCAGAGAGTATATATTCACAGCCTTCTCTTGTTGAGGCCACTGAGTTTCATCCTGCTGAAAACACACACACACACACATGCTACTGTATGGCTTCAGGGACACTATGTCTGACCTCCACCTAGCTGAACATAAATGAGTAAAGAGAAACTACAACACAGAACAATCCTCTTTATTAACCCCCCCAGGAGCGTACAGGCTCTTACAATCAGCCCCGGCATTGTTCATGCCGCTCGGCGTGTTGAGCACGTCGCAGACGCACCTCCCGGTCTGCTCTAATGGCGTGGGTCATCAAGCACTGCTCAAGATGGGGGGAAAAGAGAAACAAGTATTGATTTGAAAATGTCTTGTTCTCTTATTTTCAAAAGCTTTCATCTGGACTTTATTTTTCTCTGTGCTGGCAGAGTGCCTCAGGTCATGGTTCAGGAGTTTATAGAATGTTCTGTGATCAGTGATTCTTTTGTATCCGTGTGTGTGTGTGTGTGTGTGTGTGTGTGTGTGTACTCATGCATGTATCAAATCCTGTCAGCTGTAGAATACATACGAGGAGGCAGGAGAGTCATATATCTGACAAAGTACAGCCAATAAAGTATAATTCATGACTGTTACAGTGCCCGTGGATAGTAGTCATTACTCTTGTGTTGGTGTGCATGTAGTATATCAGCCCTCAAAACAACAACCCTCATCACTATATTGATTGCCTGACACCTACTAAAACATGTTTTTTTTTTCCTATGGAGAGCAAGAAAGTGAAAGAGAGAGAGAAAGCAGAGAGAATGAGATTTTAAAGGAGAAGTGGAAATGCAGCGTCTCTGCTGATCAGTTTGTACATTTGGTACATATGTTGGTACTTAAACATCCACTCCATCACAAACTAACTCCAGGCAAGTTATGACTGTGCCAGATTGACAGTATGTGTTTGTCCAAGCTCACCATTTTCTCCATTTAAACCGTGCAGTTCTTTCCCTTTAACTTAGTTCCCTGCATTGCTTCTCCATGAGAATTTCTCGCACAGGCCGCAGCGCTTTCCCACGTCATTAATGTGCTGCATGCAAAAAATCGTTTTCATGTGATCATCATCCATCTCTTTCACAAAGTTACAGTATCTTCTGTGNCCCCCCCCCCAAGGAAAATCGCATTGCCTGCTGTGTTTTCTGTCAACTTTCTCCCTCAGCGCCTCGTCTCCTTCAGTGTTCCCTCGTCAGAATCAGTTCACATCAGATCACTGAGTTTGATAAATGTGTTCAAGCTGGTGGCAGCAAAGACCATCTTCTTACTACATGTTTATATGACATGTAAGTTCAGCTTGATCACCAGTGCGTTTATGCAAACTGAAGAAAGAAAAAAAAAAAAACGGCAAGCATATGATCTCATTTTTTCAGTTTGCATAAAGCTATGCAAATAGTTTTCTGCTCACCTCCAATCTACTGCAGGTGAATGGAGTTCAGTTGGTGTTTCATTGGGACTATTTCTCCCTTGGTAAATATATCCAGTAAAAATCCTTCTTACACTAGTGTGTCTGTGCAAGGCATTATGTAAAGTAATGTTCGCTCTGTTTCTTTAGAAATATTTGTTTATCATTTTTGGAATACTGTTAACATTACTGGCAAAATCTCATGCATTTCCTTCACAGTGTGTTGGAAGAAGATCTCTTTGGGAAATCCATCCATCCATCCATCCATCCATCCATCCATCCACAACTGTGTCAAATGTAAATAAAAACAGAATACTAGGCTTTGCAAATCTCATTAACCCATATTTTATTCACAAGAGAACATAGAAAACATTTCTAATGTTTAAACTGAGATATTTTACAATTTCTTGAAACATATAAACTCACTTTGAATTTGATATCAGCAACACTTCTCAAAAAAGTCGGGATGGGGGCAACAAACGCTGGAAAAGTAAGTAGCACTAAAAAGAAGCAGCTGGAGGAACAGCTAATTAAGTTAATTGGCAACTGGTCAGTAACACGATTGGGTATTTAAAAAAAGGCATCTTAGAGAGGCAGACTGAGCGTGATCCCAAAATGCTGCTGTCTTCTCTGGGCTGGAGCTCATTTAAAGTGGACTGAGGCAAAGTGGAAAACTCTTTATATGGTCAGAAAATTTGTGATTTGAAATTCTTTGAAAACGTGGATGCTGTGACCTCCGGACTAAAGAGGAGAGGGACAGGCCAGTTTTTTATCATCACTAAGAAAAAAACCTGCATATCTGATGGTATAGGGGTGCATTAGTGCCTATGAAATTGTCAGCTTACACATCTGGAAAGGCACCATCAGTGAGGAAAGATATTTAGATGTTTTAGAGCAACATTTGCTCCCATCCAATCTTTTCCAGGGCAGGACTTGCATATTTCAGCAACACATTGCTAAACCACGTACTGCATGTCAAGATTCAGACAAGAATGGGACAACATTTCTCTCCCAAAAGTCCAGCAGCTGCTCTCTTCAGTTCCCAGATGTTCACTGACTGCTGTTAAAAGAAGAAGGGATGCTACACACTTGTTATGTTTTCTGTGTGAATAAAATGGTGTTTGTTTTTTTCTACAGCTTTCCTGGATTGAGGTCACGAGCGCAGCAGTTTAAGCAGACATAAGCTCAACGCTGAGGCATTCCCAAGCCCACGGAGAGACGTTATCGCTCCAGCATTTTCTGAGTCTGTCCAGGAGCCTCCTCCCCAGTTGGATATGGCTGAAACACATCACCGAGAAGGCCTTCTTTCAGTGTGGAGGAGTACTGCATACATCCTGAATGAACAAGCTGACCCTGTTTCTAAAGTTGCCCAGACACTGTTCAGTGGACGCTAAACAGTGCACTCATAATCATATTCTTCCAGTGACTAACCAACGTTCACAGCTATAGGTGAGATTAGCTCTCTTCACCACAACAGATCAGGACAGGACCTTCATCACTGCAGATGGTGTGTCAGTTCATTTGTCAATCTCCCGCTTCACCTGTCTGTGAACTAGATCCCAGGATACTTGAGCTCCTGTCCTTGAGGAAGGAGTTCCTCCCAAAATTCCCTTTTCCAGCTGAAATTTAGATTTTTAGTCACTATAATTTAATTTAAATTTGATTCATATCATGAATTATGTCCGAATGTATTCTTAACCCTCTCTTGTCTAAGTCATCATAGGTAGTACCCTTAACTATAACCCAATATTTTGCAGAAGGCAAATATGGAAAATATGATTATTTTCTAGAACAATTTAATAAACAACAAAAATGACATATTTTGGTTGGCTAGAGTTAGTGTTGGTGTTGGGGTTGTCACAGTTAACAACGTAAACTTCAGATGATTCATTCAGGAAATGTTTTGGGCTTGATGAATATCAGAAAAAAAAAGCTGAAAAAAGTTCAGTACACAGTATTTTTTGTTTTTAGATGCAATAATTTGGAGAAGTGATTTTTCACCACTGGTCTGTGTTCAGACCAAAGCAAAAGAATAAAGCAGTCTCCTGTGCATCTGACAAAATTATTAGCATTTCCTGCTGTGAAGAGTTCCACTCTCCTGCAATGCTGCTAGCAGGAATTTATGATAATGCAAATGCAGCCCACAACACTGTGTACTGCAGGTGTTTTGCCATGAAATAGATAATAATGCAAATAGTGCTAGACTTTGGAGGCTTTCTGTTCAACATTGGTTTAAAATTATTTTCCTGTTTTTGATAAACATATCTAACAGTTTTCAAAAATCTAAAACTCTAGTGAGGTCAGCAAGTAAAATTCCTTACAGGGTGGCATGGTGGATGGTGATTAGTACGATCGCCTCACAGCAAGAAGGCCGTGGGTTTGAATCTGCTGGCTGGACTTTCTGTGTTTTTGGGTTCTTTGGCTTGCTCCAAGATGGCTGTTTGATTAATTCTGTGGTTCTCCACATGAGGTCTGGGGACAGCAGCAGACAGTGATGGTGGAGAGTTTCACTAGTCGCTGTGCTAATGTACCTGCTAACATTTCCAATGTTCAGCATTTGTTCTGAGTAACTTTTCACCCAGGACGATCGTGCCCCACCTTTCATGACTCTGCAACCCACCAGTGGGGGTTTGAGAACCACTGGATTAATTGATGATTCTAAATTGGCCACAGGTGTGACTGGCTTTCTGTCTCTCTTGTGCCCTGTGACAGCTGCAATAGGCTCCAAGCCATCCATGACCCTGAATTGGATAAGTGGAAGAAAATGGATGCGTGGATACAATTGTGTTGATTGCACTTCCAGGAACAGACATTGACTTTTACTGTATGCCTTTTTCTAAGAGTGCAGTAAGGGATATTTTAAAACCATGACTTAAAAACATTTAAATCCAAAGCCGTAATTATCTGCAAGGACATTAGATACCAATTAGCAAGCGATAACAGAATCACTTTTTAATTGATACCTGTACCATATTGCCATCTTGATTTGATGCACACGCAGCTATAGATGACTGCTGGTGTGCATCCTTTTTGATCCATTTTTACAGGTGCGGCTTTTCAGCTTCACTCCTTTCCCGTCGCAAGCTGTCGTATCAACTTGCATTTGGTGTCAAAATATTTGCCGGCCGTCATTTCATGTTCTCTCGCTGATCTATGCTGTATTTTGATTTTCTCCCTCATTCCGTCTTTCTTCATTTAATCAACCCCTTCATGGACTTTTCATGGACTTGATGGAACCTCAGATTTTTATGCAGCGGCTGATATATGGCTGTATTAAAGGCGGGTGCTTTCAATTTGATGAGCGTGTTTTAATCTAAATCAAGATACGGGTCCCCGGAGGCCGGTGCTGTAATCATGTCAAACTGGCGATACTCCTCACTGTCATTCTGTCTCCATCTCACTTGATCATCATCTGCATTGCAATTATTGAGCAGATTTAGATGCTATCCAACTCTTAGGTAATCAGGGCAAGAATGGGATTAAATGTAACTTTATATGGCCATGTTGTTAATCTCAATGAGCTCGCTTCACATAGCTCACCTAGCCGTGGGATGTATGACATCTGGATTTGAGGCTTTGTGTTTGGTTCAAGGTTAAACTATTGGTTATTGAGAGTATTTAAGTAAAAAAAAAAAAAAAACTTTTTTAATTAGAAAAACCAGTTTAGATCCGGAGGTATTACTCTCAATAAATGAGTTTTAAAGTGAGCATGTATATACATACATGCATGCGAATATTGTAAAGTCTTTTTACATTATTTAATCAAGCAGTCATGTTAATTGTGTAATGAGCTTGTATATTTCCATGCTGTCTCTTCTCATTTCCATATTTACGCCTGTGTTAATGAGAAAGGCTAGATTAAGGCGGGAAGTGGGGGTGGGGGTGGGGGGTGTATAAGTGGCTCCTCCCTCAGCATCACTGATTTATTTATCCTTATTAAGCTGGACTGCGCAGATCTACATTCCCCTCTGTAAAAAGGAGAAGACGGTTTTAAATAGCATGGGCACATGACAGCACGCTGCACTGTCACAAATGGAATACCATAAGTGTGTTCATGCTTGAAACGAATAAATTATGCATAAAAATGGAAAAAGGTGACGTTTTTAACATGGCAAAATGGGAGGAGGAACAAGTGAATTCTTGGAAATGAGAAGTGGATGAAGGGAAGCCTTCTTTATCGAGATGTCTTTGCCTCAGGGTCGCTAGTAGTAGCGAGCCTATTCTTTCTGGGCTGCAGCGACGATGCAGAATAATGAAAATAAGTGTGTCCATTAGACCAGTTAATCTTATTTGGCCTGTAACATTGGTCTGTGTTTTCATCCCAGACTATAGGCCCCTTGTTCTCTGCTCTTTTTATATGCACATGCACTGTAGAGGGCCACGCACGCACACACACGCGCGCACACAAGCTCACACACACACAGACATAGAAACGCATGCACAATCCCAGCCTTCATGCAGACACAGTGATTTAGTGGTCACACACAGACACTGGCTTCACTCCTCTGTTCCCTTGCTTCTCCACTCCACTCCTCCCTTCTCCTCCTCCTCCTTTTCACAAAACAACGCAGGACTCTTCTGAGCCCCCGAGGAGAAAGAGCAAAATTTACAAGAGGAACACAAGGGATCAGTAGTGCCGTTGTATGCTGGTGAACAGCACTCCTTTGACTGGGAACCAGAGGTCAGGCTCCCAGAGCCTGCTGGGTCCTTTGGTGCCTGTGTATATGTGTGTTTGTGCATGCATGTGTTTGTGTTCTTTCAATGTGTGTGTTGGCAGTTGTATGTGTGCTAGCCTCAGGGTGCATGAAACCCTGCCTGCTAATGTTACGGGAAAGTCACAAACTGTTTTTGTGGCAAACTGAAGTCACATGACAGCACAGCATGTGTGTAATCTTTTTATACACACTCTAAACTATAGTGTTTTGCTTGCGTTGATGTGTGATGTGCTAGCATGGCACTGGGATGAGCAGTTTGCTTGTGGATGGTGAGTGACATTGAAAGATATTCTCTCAGCTGAGACTTTATTCCCCACCACACCATAAGCAGCTTATCCTCTTTAACACCAGTAAATAGTGGCAACACTCAGAGTTTAATAAGATTAAACCCATAATTTTCACCAAAGTGCCCCCTTAAGACAGAGTATTTTTGGTCTTCTTTTTTTTTTTCAACATCCCACACAATTATTTTCTCATCAAGGATTGTTTCTTTTTCAGTGGTAGTGTGCTTTATGGTGGCCAAACACGAGGTAGCTGGCAAATTGTCTGCATCCTACGCATACAGACTGCTTGCAGATATAGGATGTAGGGCCAAAAATGTACTGATCAAACTGTGATATAAAATACTGGGTGTAATAAGTGGAAAGCAGGATATTTATATTAACTCTAGGGATTTTTATAGTGGCAGAATGATGGATCTTTAGATACTGGGTAGCTCTGAGAAAATACACCAGTCATCCTCAACACTAAAAGTACAAGTAAAAGTAGTATATTGTGTTGGTCCCTTCACGCTATCAAAATCACTCTGAACCGCTGAGTCATAGACATGGGACATCTGGGAGCGTCCTTTGAACAGCATGGACCACTGAGAGGTACCTGTTCTGTTTTGAAGACCTACAAAGTCCACATGGTCATGGCTTAAGTCAGAGGTTTGAGAAAACTCTGGCCACCATGGTAACACGTCTCGGTCCTGTGGGTTGCAGGGTGCAACTCTCACGAATCAGGCTCGCTCTGGCACACTCTGTGGACACACAGATCAATTGGTAGGCCACTGTTGTTCCCCAGCAATGGTGAGGTGGATGATACATGTGAAAGGAACATTCATCAGAATGTAACATTATGGTCACTGTTATACTTGTCTATGTTTTTACTGTCACAGCTGATCAGCGTGGAATATGCTTTGCCTGATTTCTGTAGGATGGACATTGCACAGAAGTTACAGTTTCAGCTCTTAAAATGTAGGATGCGGGATGTGGGGCACATAGACATAAAATGTGAGCTCTTTTTGGAAGGTTTTTCTTCAATGTGCAGAAAATAATGCTTTTAAGAGCAAGGCTGGTGGGTGAGGATGTAAGATGAATACATGTGGAAAACGTTCTATAATACATGAGTTTGGATGTTACAGAAAATAGCTCGGACAGTGGGATTGAGAATATACTGTAGGGTTTAGGGTGTTGTAGTGTAGGAAGTATATCTTCCTGAACATTAGTAATGGAAACATCTTGCCAGATAAGCTCTGATTCCTGTCACAATACAGTTCACTGGGGGAAAGAACAGAAACATTAATGACCATGTGGTCAGAGGTTGAGCCAAAGTTAACAGTTTTAATGAGCAGCATGTTTGCAGAGATGCACAAATGAAGCAATGAAGCACAACTTAAGTCTGGGTGGGGACTTGCTACTCAGCTCAGAAAAACAAAACAAAAGCAGACTTCTAACAGAATTGTCAAAAACATACCTAATTGTTAGTATTAAATCATCCATTTTCTTATGCTTTTATCCGTTTCAGGGTTGTGGAGAGGGCTGGAGAACATTCCAGCTGTCCTGGGGCAAGAGGGAGGGACAGGTCGTCAGTCTGTTCCGGGCAACCATTCACTCCCAAAACCAATTTAGAATCACCAATTAACCTAACCCACACATGTTTTTGGACTGTGGGAGGATGCTGGAGTTCCCAGAGAGAACCCACACAAGCACAGGGAGAACATGCAGACTCTACACATAAAGGCCCCAAGTCTGGATTTGAACCTAGGACCTTCGTGCTGTGAGGCAGCAGTGTTAACCACTGCACCAGCCACACTAAAATCAGTATGTAGCACCCTCTAATTTGGACCTAATGCTTAATTCACAGTTGTTGCATGGGCCAGCTGTGACACCATCCCAGCCCCATCGCCATTTATTCTGATTCACACTGGAGTCTCTGCAGTCGTCTCCTGACCGATAAGTGTCACAACTCAGAAAAAATAGGAACAGGAATAGAAGAAGTTAGAAGAAATGTGAGCAAAATGATCACAAAGAGTCTCATCTTTTCAAGCTGTTGCAGCACCTGCCTCTCTGTAATCTGGAATTCTCTGAGTTCCTGTGCTGATACATGGATGTAATGGGGATTAGGGTGACAACGGTGAGAATAAATGGGATCAGGGTGAGATAGTCTAAGTCCTAACCCAGTCACCAGGGACTAACAAGTGTTTCAATAAACCAAAAAGTAGGTGGCAAAAACAATAGTGCCTAATAGTAACTAATAGTACCAGAACTGGTGGCAAGCATGAAACAAAGCATGTTGAATACAAGCCATGCACATAGCAAATTACCTCTAAGGCAAAGCGTACATATATTGTAAACAATGAGCCACAGCTGCTTACCCTGCTGCAAATCACAGCCTGCACGACTGGGGCTGTGCTTCTAAACCTATCATGGAAATCTGCTCCTTTACATAAAGAATGATAAAAACTAATCAATTCGAGGATGTCACCAAAAAGTTGCCTCCTTCAGTTCTGTAAATGACGGCAGATGGGGACTGTTTCTAAATGTATGGTGGAGGGCACCCTTCAGACATCCAAACACCCTTCAGAGTCACAGAGAGGGCTCTTAAAGCAGGGGGCAGCTTTCGTAATGGCTGAGTGGATGAACGGATGACGGGGGAGTAGAGGAGCTGCAGTGTGTGGAAGTGTTTCATCTCCAGTCTGTACTCCAAAGGTGTAAGTAAGTAATGGGTGCTACCTGCCTTCTAACATCCCCATCATCACTGTGGTCAACACCTGCTCTTGATATTGCACCACATACACACAGTTACCTGCGCCTGAACACACACACAAGCAAACTCAACCTAAAAGCACTTTCATGACTCAAGTAGGGAAGTGTTAAAGGCAATAGCCTGCGGGGTCAAATGTCAGCTGCTAAGGGGCCTGAAATCATGTCAGAATGCACTTATCCTATTCCAAACCCTCACATCACATACTGAATCTCAAACAGATGTGAAAGCATCTTTTTTTATATATATATTACAGTTGACGCCTCTCAAAAATAGTATTCAGGAAACTCTCATTGATATATATACCCAGTGGCAAGGTGATAGTCCATGTCCCTCCTTAATTCAGTGCTCCCAGCCATCCAGGCTGGCTGAGTGCTACCAGCAGAGCAGTGATGGATAACGCAAGGCTCATTAGGATAAGACAACAAAATCAATAGAGCGAGCACAGAGGTGTCAGCCCCTCACACATGCCAGTAAAAAAAGCACACTGATAGTCTATTCACTGGCAGTGAAGTGTGTCTGTGTTTCAGACTTTGGATGTGTGTGCACCTGAGCATGTGTATTGCTGTGGACGGGGAGCATTTATGGGGCGAGTGATTGATGTTGATGGATATGGATAATGGATAAACTCAAATATAAGCGCTCTCAATAGGGGGTTTGTGTGTCTGTGTTTGTGAGAGATGAAAAGCAGGAAAGAGTCGCATTAAGAAAGATAAAAGGCAGGTTTGGAGTTTTGCTTTGCCACACAAATAATATCCTTTTTTTTTTCTTTTTTTTTTCTAAACCGTGATATTAAAAACTTGGTGAAGTTGTTCCTCTTCTGGATATAGATACGGTACCATAAACAGCCCATTGTCTCAAATCTACATCAGCTCTTATCTGTGACAGAAACTGTCTTCTCCCCTGTCTGGAAACTTCCTTTATGCTGCAAGTTATATTACCATACTGCATACTGTAAAAAAATACCCACAGAAAAACTTCATATTGCAGTTCACTTTTTAATCCCTTTCTTCAGTAAAAATGACATGACTCTTTTATTTGTAATGTTTTGCTATACATGCAAGCCCTGTGAAAGTTTCAGCTTAATTTGACACGAATTATTTTTGATAAATTAATAAATTCCATTTAATTCTAATGCGACCCAGTCAGTACAGCACTTCAGCAGTTTTTCATGTAAATAAAAAATATTTGGTCTGTAGACAAATATGAAATTAACTTAAAGGGTGATTCCAATGCTAAATTGAAAATGGATGTTTACTTGTATGCATTACTTTGCTTACACATACTGTGTGCAAAACGTGGATTTAGCCACTGTGACTTCACTTATCGGTTTGTTGACTCGCCATCATTTGAAACCAGAAATGATAATCCAAAAAGGAAGCGTAGCTAACCGAACAGTGCATGCTCATATCATGGTTTTATCATCTATTTTACTCTAAAAGGGAATGTAACTTACAAAATGAACATTGTGCCTCATTTTCTGATTAATCATTTTATAACCGGAGGAGTCTCCCCCTGCTGGCCATTATGCAGAATGCAGGTTTAACTGTAACATTGCAAGGCCATTTTTTAATGTATTTTATAAACAATCTGTATTTACCTACAGCTTTTTCCATTTTGTCCTTTTAATTGACACCAAGGTATAGGCTTACATATAAGGAAATGAGCATTTTTCATAATTTTCCCCACAAAGCAATCCGACTTAAATATTAACTTTAAAAACCAAACAGCTATTTTCGAACCAACATTTTTTTTTTTTGCAGTGACGCTGACGTGATAGTGGCCTCTTATCTTTAGGTGGTAGTAATTTACGGTCGCGCAGGCTGCCATCGAGATGCGCCGGTGCTTATCTGTTGTTCTTGCAGTCACAGGGCTGCACACAGATATGCAGATCTACACATACGCATGCACCACACAGAGAGGGAGGTTGTGGGGTTAGATAGTTGTTGACAGTTTGCTGTTTGTGGTCTCTCGTGTAGCAGATGTCTTCCTGTGTGAGGCTCTGCAGTTTTCTGTTGAACCAGAGCCTTAATGTTTTCCCTGTCTGACTAAAAGCGCCACTGCGGCAGACAGCACACTGCAGACGGTTACTGTTCCACTTCATTCCGAGGGAAATAGTGAGGGTGCACTCAGCTCTCTCTTCTACTACCCTATTCCTATCCAGATTATGGACTTGAATGACTTTCTCAGTAGTAATGGAATTCCCAAGTAAAGTTCATTCAATGGATCTCCACTCTGCTCCCCTAACAGTCCAGTAATTGAATTGAAATCAAACCTAATTGGATTGCTGTAGGAATGCCACTGAACAGTGTGTCTTTTCCTGGGAATGGATGATACGGCACAGAACACTGTGTGTGTGTGTGTGTGTGTGTCTCTGTGAATGAAGATGGAGATGGAGATGAGGCAACGCTGGGCATTGAATTCGATTAGTCTAATCATTTTCACTGTGAGCTCTCGGATTTGGTGGTTTGGTGCAGAAGATGGTTCTCACTGTTGCCGGTAACATGCTGACAGTCAGCAGAAGCCAGACCTCACTCCACTCTGCCGTCACATCGCACAAACAAATTACCTGAACATCCTGTACGAGACACAATGTGTGCAGCAGCCTGCATGCAGCACATGTACTGTGTACACTGTGCTACAAAAACAGCCTGCTGCTGATCTGCTGTGCAGCGCATCAGCAGTACTCTGATCTGCTGAACTGCACTTTAATGTAATCTACTCCTCTGTACTTCACTCATGCTTTATTTTCTACTCTGCTCTAACCCACTGTACTTCACAGTGTCCTGCTCTGCTATATTCTGCGTTGCTGTGGACTATATGCAACTTTCTCAGTTCTGTACCTCACTCTGTATTCTGCTTGGCTCTTTCCTCTATATTATTTTCACTGTCCTACTTTTCCATACTAGTTAAACTTATCCTTTATTGATCCGTGGTAGCAAAATTCAGTCTGTGTTTAACCCATCTTAAGTATCACGAGCAGTGGGCAGCTGCATGCAGTCAGTGGAAAAGGGCATGTGGAGAATGAAACTATTCCCTGAGGTAACCATGCAAGCACAGGGAGTACATGTAAACTCCACACAGAAAGGCCCTGCCCTGACCTTCTTGCTGAGAGGCAACAGTGCTGCCTACACTGTGTTCTGCTCCACTACTTTCCACCTCTACTTGTCTCTGCTCATCCCTACGCAACTCTCGTGTACTCCAATCTGTGCTACCTTACTCCTCTGTACTTTACTAATCTCATCTGTACTCAAGTCTACTCTTCCTGTAATCTACTTTAATGTGAACCAGCATACTCTCTACTTTACTCCATCTGTTGTACTCTGGTCTAACCAGGGTTCGAGTTATAATTTGAGCTGTGGGGGGTCTTTAAAATGACCAACATTAGGGGTGTAGATAAATAAATAAAAAATGCAACGTGCACTTTTTGTGCAAGAGACTTCACTGCCAATATCATTAGCTGGTTACATAGACTGTATATGAAAGATAGACATAGCCCCTGTGGCATCACCCATTGGTTTTTGGACTCCACATTTTGAAGCCTTAATAACAGCTGGGGTGAGGTCTAGCAGACAGCTGCCTGGTACAGCTGCCCATGTCTGCACATCTGTCAATAAGCCTTACAATAAAATAAATGGAAGAGTTATTAAAAAAATCACCACTTGCATTGCTGTTAAAAAGAGATAAATTAGCTCAAAACCATTTTTGTAGCAGGCTGTAATATTAGTTTCATTTCTCAAGTTGGGCATTTTAACATGGGAGTCTATGGGGAATTATGTGCTTTTGAACCAGAGGTTGAAATGTCTGTGCAACTGCCCACAAACAAGAAACTGAAGTAGCAATATCAAACATCTGGGGACAACAGCACATAAAAGTCTATTTTGACCAATAATTTTGCTGATTTTGCTATTGTGACATGTTGGTTCTAGTTTGTTTTTTGTAGATACATAAAGTCTAAGCAGAGGAGGCACAAACACACAGAGTGCCTATAGATATCCCGGCTAATGACACGTTTGAGTGCCGTGGACTGTGCCCCTTTGTGACATGTTGATGAAATAAAGCTATGCTTTCATGATCGATTTTTTGGCATGTGATTCTTTTGGGAAAACATGATTCCTTTATCTTATTTATCTCATCACTATATAAAAAAAAGTACACAGTTCAAAATAATCCTTATTTACCTCATCCTGGGCCTGTGTGCAGCTCCTGTTATCGTCCATACCAGCTTTACTATATACTACATTGCTTTACTGTAATACTATATTGCCACTATAATACTATTGCAGATAAAGTATGTTTTTGTACCTAGTTTTAGTTTGTAGTTTAGTTTTAGTAAAATAAATAAATAAAGCAGTTCTTTTATTGAAGCTCAGCTCCCACTGGCTCCAATATAACTCGAACCCAGACTCTGGCCCTGTGTACTTGAATCACTCTGCAGTCTCCCTGCTTGACTTCTCTTTACCCAGCTCTACTCCTCTCCATTACCCCCTTTTTAGACTGTTTCACTGTACTTTCCACCACTCAGTACCATTTGACTTTACACTTTACACAGCTCTGCTTTTTCTCTACTCTATTTAATAATTCTCCTGTCCACACAATCTGTTGTACTTTAATATCCTCCCCTCTCCTTCACACAGTTCTTTTGTTTATTTGGCTGTGCTTGTTTTCCTTGTTCAGCTCAGTTTCCTTTAATTTGTGGTCTGGATTTTGGTTTTGATCACAGCCATAATGAAAGACAAAGACTTGATCCACTGATGCCATTATAACCAGAGTCGCCTGTGATGCCACATTTGTTATGACTGGGACTTTGGGGTGGCGCTCTGATATGCATCCAGGGAATTGTAATTGAATCAAAATGCATGTTTTTGCTTCTCTTTCTATTTTATGTAACATTGTATCTTGTAGAAGTCTCATAGAAGAGATACTTAATTGCTCACTGAAGGTAGGTCTCTTGCCTCATCTTCTCATCTCTTGTTTTGTTCAGCAGGAAGGTCAGAGAGTCAGATGCAGAACGGTGCACTCGCTTTTGTATTGTTTGTATTGCTCAACGCTTTAACAGGGTTTCCTGTAAGTAAGCCTTTAATGCAAATATCAGCATGATGATGAATTTCTGATCAAAACGCCTTCATGTTTTCTGCCCCACTACATCATTTTTGTCAGATTAGAAAGTTCAGGTAGGCCTCTAGTCTCATTATTTAGAATGAATACCATCCAATTTTAATCAGCAACCAACCGAGGGAGTTTGGGACATCCCAAGGGTCTGTATTGTACATGAAGTCTTGATTTTGCCCAAGGTTGTTCTCCAGATATGAGTAGCTCCAACTTTTCCCCCCTCACATCTATTTTTTTTTTTTCCTCTTTCTCATTAGAACTTGTTTCGGACCTCATTTTAGCTGCAGGGCCCAACAGGGCTCCAATTAGATGGACGACAGAATTAATGAAGTCTGTCTCTCTCTCTCTCTCTCTCTCCCTATGTCCCTCACTCTTTCTCACTCTCCCTTCTCCTCCTCCTCTTCCCTTGCTCTATTTATCCCAGCGCTCAGGGGGACACTCGGTCTGGATTCAGTCAGCGTGGCGGCGTTTCTTCTCTTACAAAATTAAATATGTGTAATTGATGGTTTCATAAACAGAGCTAACCTTGCCAGCAGCAATCGGGAACTGCTGCTGCTGCCGAGGAGGTTCATGCGAATATGCACTTTGTCAGAGAGGCGCCCGCAACTACATCCACAGGTCCGCAGGTTCTTCACTCACGGTGAGAGAGTAAAAAGGGAATCGAGATGCACGCAGCAAGATATCGACTACAACAGTTTCTAGGCTCATAACGCATGACATAATGTCTCCTGCCGGCAGCCTAGGACAGCATTGTTCTTAGGTAAACTCTCACTTACAGGATGTTCTTCCTTTCTTTGGAGCTCTTTCTCTGCTTTCTTTATCTTTATCTTTCACCCCCGTGAAACTGGAGAGATGAAAGCGGTCTGATCTATACAGACGGGAAGATAAAGGCTGTTCAATATAAATGTCTGCTACGGTGAAATACAATGAAAGGCATGCTTCCGCAGCAGCCTTGTGCGAACACAAACAATCTGACAACATGAACGAGAAGTATGTGTCACCGAAGCACTTGTTAAAAGGAAACTTCCAGCATTGGCTTTTAAATTGAACAGTAAACACAACTTCTCTATTTTTTTTTTCTTCGACTGCTGTACTACTTCATGTCATAAAAGGAAATACTAACACTATGTATTCCCAACACTGCAACACAGCTTCATAGCTGTGCTGTGTGCCAGCATCTCATCAGAACATGATCACCACAGTACCTGTACACTTCTATTAAATGCGTGTTTTATTAACCTAAATTGCAGGTAATTGGTTTTATTTTAATGCCCAGAAATAATAAAAACGTGACATCATTGAACCCAAGCTGTGAATTTGGGCATGGTGGGGGCCACTTGGGGGCAGTGTAACAGGATTTAAACAGAAAATGTTCAGTTCTAGTAATAGGCTAGAGGAAAGGCCACAGAAAGTGCTTTTGTTTTAAGACGCCTGTACAGGAGGTAGAACAAAGCACAACAATCTTTTTTATATTCTCTCAGGTCTCCCGCATATGCAGTTGATTCCTGCATAAAAATTTTACTGCAAAAGTGGTTAAATGGGTAGATATTGTAGTAGACCTCATAAATAAAGAAAAAGGGCAGGGTAATACCAAACTGAATGGGAGATGCTACACTTGAACTCCTGTAATTTCAAAATGGAAGCTTTGATTTGTCCCAAATTTAGTACAGAGGGTTCCTCTACAGGTCTTTAAAAAAAAATTGAGAATGTGAATGCCTTGACGCACTGAGGAAACACAGCGCTGCACGCACAGAAGCACAATAAGCGGGCATTGCAAACATGGGAACCTGTGATGAATTAATTATCTGAGAAATATTAACCAGGGTTTGATGGAAAAGTCTGACTGGGCTGGGTATAAGCCAGGCCTCTTCGTAATAACATGTACTATCATATGATCCACCCCCTGTTAACTTAACAGGAAGAGAGAGTAATATACAACATATTACAT